>OZ030027.1:30285305-30497805 GCA_964023405.1 Apodemus agrarius | reverse complement strand
TTGTGCGTATCAGAGCCACAATGGCCACAGCCGACATTGGGTCCAGAAAGGAAACCTCGAGGAGACGTGTGATTTTCCTGATCCAAGAAATTCAGTCTTTCTGAGAAACTCTAAGGAGCTCATTTTCTTATTGTGTAGCATCCTCTGGTTTGTCCTTTAAAGTCAGGTAGGCAGGCATGGGACAAGCCAGGTGCCACACGGGGGTCCTAAGTTAGGCCATCTGCAACTGCTGAACCTGAAAGGCAGCTCTGGGCTGGTCGGTGTCCCGGGGCTAATCTGTGTGAGTGCACTGGGTCCCCCGTGGGACCTTCTGGGACGTCCCTTGCTCTTCTGTTCCACCCACCAGCACTGCTCTTGTGATTCCTTGAAGGCCCGGAACGTTTTTCCCACACCTGACCCTCCTGCATCTCCTTTTGCTCTATCACAACAAGGCCAGCAGTTATTCTCTTCTCCCAGAACAGTATCAACTTCCAACTGGTATGAACTACTATGAGACTAGGCTACACACACACACACACACACACACACACACACACACACTGTCAAAAGACCCTTGAATTACTTGCAGGGCTGCTTAGTTCTTCGTGTGGTAAGAGCTCTGGGGCTCTGCCCAGGCCCATCAAGGAATCACAAACTGTGGGCATCAGTGATTGTCAGCCACGGTTCCTAATAAGACAGTAACAGGCAGTGTGGGAGGCAGCCCTACTGGAAACACCGCTCATGGCAGAAGGCATGGCTTCTAGGTGGCTGACTTCTACAGGGAACGGTTTCCCACACCTTTAATTAATAGAAACTGAGCCCTGGACCCCGGGAGTGCCTCAGAGGATGTTAAAGAAGAGCCCGTAAAAGGCAGAGCTCACTGAGAGGGGCCACTAGGAACTGAACACGTGTGATCAAAGCGCATTGCATACATGTATGGAAACAGCATAATGGAACCCAACATTCTGGATAATTAACCTAAGTGATTAAAAAGGTCCTGGGCCGGTGAGTAAAGTCAGATACTGCCCAATCCTGATCTGATGGCCTGAGTTCAATCCCCGGGACCTCATGGTGGAAGGAGAGAACTGGATCTTAAGAGTTGTCCTCTGACCTCCTCACTTGTACTGCGGCACGAGTACCCCTCAACACACACACACACACACACACACACACACACACACACACTAAATAAATACTGCAATAATCTTTTAAATGTCTCAAAGGACCTTAAAGGACAAGAAGTCAGGGGTGTCCAACCTTTTGACATTACCACATGAAAGTATCCTCTACAGTCGGACCGTATTTATAGCCGTGCTGGAGCATGTGTGGCCCTCAGGCTGCAGCCGACATGTCTGAGACAGCTTGTCAAAGCTTAGAGATGTAAAAATATTAAACCAAAATGGTCTCTGAAGAAAATGTGTGGAGCTAAAGACAAAAAAATTATTTTAGCACATGATTTATACCATAAGACCTCAGAAGAAAACAATGCAGAATGGATTTGGCTTATTGTATTAGAACAGAATTCCCAGTACTTAGCATGACATTTGGCAAGCATCGAATATAATGAATAAATTCATGACCATATATACTAATTTAAAAATAAAGACATTTAAACACCAAATGCCATTTAGACCAAAAAAAAAAAAAAAAGTGATCTCTATAAGTTATAATGGTTTCATACTCTTTTTTTCTGTTTGGTTTATTAAGTGAAAGGCATTAAGAATCACTTCAATATGCTGGAAGCTCAATATTCAAGGGAAATATTAATGCTACCACTGCAGTCATGAATGCAACCCTCTTAAGACCCCGGCAAAATACCACCCAGTGGGGTTTTGTTGTTTGTTTGTTTTAAAGACTTATTTATTTATTTATTTATTTATTTATTTATTTAAAGTACACTGTAGCTGTTTTTAGACACACCAGAAGAGGACATAGGATCTCATTACAGATAGTTGTGACCCACCATGTGGTTCCTGGGATTTGAACTCAGGACCTCTGGAAGAGCAGTCAGTGCTCTTAACCTCTGAGCCATCTCTCCAGCCCTTAAGTAATTCTTTTTTTTTTTCATTTTTTTCTATATTCTTTGTTTACATTCCATAAGTCCCATAAGCCCTTTTCCCTCTGCCTGTTCCCCAATCAACTCCCTCCCACTTCTTTGTCCTGGTAATCCCCTACAATGCTGCATCAAGCCTTTCCAGGACCAGGACCCTCTCCTTCCTCCTTCTTTGGAATGATTGATATGTGAGTTGTGTCTTGGATGGATACAGAAATTGTGGTACATTTACACAATGGAATACTACTCAGCAATGAAAAACAATGAATTCATGAAATTCTTAGGCAAATGATTGGAACTGGAAAATATCATCCTAAGTGAGGTAACTCATTCACAAAAGAACACACATGGAATGCACTCACTGGTAAGTGGATATTAGCCCAGAAGCTCTGAATACCTCCCAGTGTTTTAAGGGCTTCGTTTATAACCGCTGCTTAATCCTTGAATCACCTTGCAGTGATTCAGCGTAAGTTTGGAAGGCAAGCTGCTGTCCTGGTGAATGTTTACTCTCAACTTGACACAACCTCGACCCACTCAAGACGATAACAAAGAAGAAGCCACAAATGACGTATTCCCTCCTTCAAGTGGCTAGAGCCATGTCTGTAACACTGTCTTGACAGACGTTGGACGGAGAAGAGCCCAACCCACTATGGCTGGCTCTATCCCTGAGCAGCTGAGCTTGGGATGTGTAAGAAAGCTAGCTGAACAGGAGCTAGTGAGCAGACTCGTAGGCATCATCTTCCATGGCCTCTGCCTCAGTTACTGCTTGTGCTCCTGCTTCGGCTTCCATTCGTGATGGATTGTGACCTGGAGTAGAAGCCAACTAAACTCTTCCCCGGGTTGGTATCACAGAGACAGAAAGGAAACTAGAACACAGTGAGCGGGGTTTTGCTGTTGTGGGTTTTTTGTTTGTTTGTTTGTTTGTTTGTTTTGGAGGGGATTGTTTATTTGGGGTTTTTTGTTTGTTTATTTGAGGTTTTTGGTTGACTTTTTTGTTTTTTGCGTTTTTTAAAAAATTTTTTTGTTTTTTGTTTTTGTTTTATTTTAAATCACAGCAACAGAAACGAAACTAGACCACCTGCCAAATTGGACTTGTAAAAGCAGCAGGCCGCTGTAGCCACGCGTCATGTGGCATCTCGTCAACATGATTCTCAAGTGTACAAAGTCCCCCATGTGCGAGCACAATATATACTCATCACATCTAGACAAGGAAGTCTCCATGGGCCTCACAGACCAGAGTCCTCATTGTCACAGCCACTCACGTGTCTCCACATCTGGCTTCTATCCCTTGACAGCCTTTCTCATAAGTTTGATTTTTTTTTTTTCAGAACCAGGCATCATGCCCCAATACCTGCAATCTAAACGCTTGAGAAGCCTGGGCAAAAATGGTCTTAAGTTCAAGCCTAACCTGGGCTACATAGGAAAGCACAGGCTAATTTGGGCTATCGAATGAGACGCAGTTTCTAAAACAAAGCAAATCTGTTTCTCAGTCTCAGCCTGTTCTGAGGCAAGGCAAGGCTGGTTCCATCCAGTCAAGACCCAGCAATCCTCCGGCTTCACACTGTGAACAGGGTGTGAATAGTGTTGTAAGAACAACAGAGAATTCAAGCTTGTCTTCCTCAGTCTTGAGCTTTTGCAACAAATCAGAAGGGACCCTGAGTGTTTCACAACTGACTAACTGAGCTTCATTGAAAGACTAAAGTGTCTCCTTGCTGCAAAAGCCATCTTTTCAGACATTTCCCCGTAGACCCAGAGTATTCAGAAAAGAAATGACATCTCAGAGACATTTAAGAGCAAAGCCAGGAATCCTATTTGTAGGATCAGGACAAATGGCTTGCTTTCCCCAAACATCCAAGGTCTTAACAAATTTCTGCATGCATATGTGTAAGGAGAATGGTATCTAAGGGAACTTAGCTAGTGGAGACCATTAGCAAACCTGATATGTAATGTGATACGTGAATCATGTTTATGTATGGACTAGCTAGGCTAGATAGCTGGCCCTTTTGGCATTAAGTGATAAGTCAGAAAACCTTGTATTTGTTTCCTGGGGCATAAGTAGCAGCCTCAGCAGAGTGTGCCCAGGTTCCATGGAGTACTCGCCTCCATCTGGCCTGGGTCTCTCATGCTCCACTCCTGCATCTGCTGCTCTGTCAGTAACTGTGTTCATTAGCGCAAGCCAAGGGCTGCAGCAGATGCCCAGAATACATACCAGTTCCTCCACGGTGGGCCTTCATTCCTCGCTCACCTGCTAACCCAGAGATCAACAGCCTGTCTCCATATAAAAGTCTGTTCCTGGAAGCTCTGTGTCATCAAGTCTTCAAAGTCCAGGTCACTTGAAGGTCGCACTGGGTGCTGAAACCTAACCACCAGGAGACACAAGCCCAGACGACAGCACAGGGTACGCTATCATGGGCCAAGCAGGAGATGACATGCATCTGTCCTGCCCAATATTATTGGGTCATTCTGAATGGCAGAAGGGCCTGGGACACAGTTCAGCTGTGTTCAGGGAGGAAAAGCAAGCTCAGATTTTGGATGAGTGCTTAGCGGCCGCTACCCTGTGATAAGTTATGAGATCGAGCCTCACGTGCTTAGCGGCCGCTACCCTGTGATAACTTATGAGATCGAGCCTCACGGTCGCTCCCCACCTCAACAAAGAGGTAAGAATATAGGCTGAAAGACACACTTGCACGTTTCGATGAGTATTTCCAAGTTCTGTTTTGGGGGCTTTTCTTGGCATATATAAAACCAGCTACATTTATTGTTACAAATAAACAAACAAACACCCTAACTAATGCAGTAATCTTTACTAGGCTGGGCAGCCAGGTAGACCTATATTTGAGTCTGGGATCCACCATTCTGTAGGTGGTTGATCTGGGGAAGATGTTTTCCCAATCTCTAGTCTCCTCATGTGAAAACTGATGTAAATATATTATCTCACGTGGTGTTGGGAAGATTCATTGAAATCATGAGTATGACTCTGTATCATGGGGCCTGGCCCAGAGGAAGCCTTGGAAATACAAACCAAATCACATTCGCTGTGATTCCCTGTGGTAAGCGATGCCACCTTCTAAAATAACATATACGGTCATTGTGTAGAACTCACTAAGTGGGAAGGAAAAAAGTCAAGGAGTTCCCAAGACCATCTCCTACATTCAGAGGATGAGTTTCGGGGAGGGCTCAGTTGGAGAGATGGCTCAGTGGTTTAAGAATACAGTCTGCCTTTGAAGAGAACCCAGGTCCAGTCCCCAGCACCCTTATAACATCTTACAACAATGTGTAACTCCAGTTCGGAGTATCTGACACCTCTCTGATGGCCTCCTTGGGCACTGCACATATTTGGTACATATAAATGCATACGGGCACATGCACATAAAATAAATAAATAAACATACATAAGAATTAGATAAATGTTTATTTTAAGGTAAGAAGATTATGAATTGGAAGGAGTTAGGAATGCAGAGCCTGCTGCTGAGACCCCTTTCCCCTCCCCGCCAGGGCATGTTCCAGGTGCCTGACCTTGCAGCCAGGGTGGTAGATTAATAGAAGTTGTAAATGTAAGATATGAAGCTCTACTCAAAGAAAACACGAGAAAATCAGAACACTTATCTAGATAATAACGTTTTGAATATCACAGGTAACAAAAGCGAAATTAGACAACTGGATTCTTTAAACTAAAAATCTTCCGCATTGCAAAGGAATTAATGAATGAAACAGGAGAAAATATCTATAAGCTATGCATGTGCTAAGGGGTCAATAGCAAAAAGAATACAGGGGACTCAATGTTGCAGCACACAGCTCAGTGAACACAGGCAAAGTATTAACTTGAAATTCTGCAGAAGAGATACAGATAGTCCAACATCACCAGTCATCTGAAAATGCAAATCATACCCGCTAGCATGGTTATCAGTCTAGGAAGCAGGCCTGTCGCCATTCACTGTAGCCCCAGCATTCCTGCAGGATGGAGCCCAGCCCGAGCTATACGGTGAGATCTTTTCTCACAAAGCAAAAAGATAAAAGGCACATTTTGGCAAAGGTTGTAGGAAAAACAGGGAACGACATTACATTGTTGGCAGAAATGCAAATTAGAACAGTCATTATGGAAAACACTATGGTGATCAGTCGGGAAAATTAAAATTGGAACCTACCATGTGAGCCAGGAAGCTCGCTCCGGGGTACGTATCTAAAAGAGAAAAAAAAAGGAAAAAGAAACCCCGTGTTACAGCTATAGCTCAGCGGTGAAGCACTTGCCCAGTATGTGTGATGTCCTGGGTTTAATCCCCAGAACCACCAAAGGGCATGAATGAATATCCAAATGCAAAGATCTGGGTCCTATGTTAATTGCAACACTACTCATAGCAGTCAGCATAAGAATCAACCTAATTGCTTATTGATACATCAGCGGATGAGGAAAATGTATGTTTGTGCACATACAATACTATTTAGGCTTCAAGAAAAAAGGAAATCATATCGATCGTAACAACACAGGTGAAACTATCTGTAGATGTTATATTAAGTAATATAAACCCAGGACAGAGAGTCAAATACTGACCTATCTTGCTCAGGCCTGAAAGCTTAAAAAACAAATTCATACAAGCAGGGTGAAATGGTGATCAAGGCCTGAGGGGCGGGGGACAGCTGGGAAAGAGGCTGGTGGAAGGGCTCAGCACGTCAGTATGGCGAGGGATATGCTAGGACACCTGTGGGACTATGGGAAAAATATTGACTATGTGAAAACTAGTGAGTAGACATTTTTAAGTCTTATTATCACAAGAAGATAGTTACATCAGATAACATGAAACTTATCCTATGTAACACCTCCATATATATATACATACTCCTAATGTCATATTGTAAACCATATGTGTATGTGTGTGTATATGTGTATGTGTGCATGTGTGTGCATGTGTGTGTATGTGTGTGTGTATATATTTCTATTAATTAAAAGGCAGTGACCGCACACGCCTTTAATCCTAGCACTTGGGAGGCAGAAGTAGGCAAATCTCTGAGTCTGAGGACAGCCTTGTCTACAGAGTTCCAGGATAGTCAGGGCTACACAGAGAGACCCTGTCTCGTAAAACCCAAAGCCCAACGTTCCCTCCCCCAAAGACATTTTAATTCAATTTAATTGATATAAGGACCACATATGAATGGGTAATTTTAGGACTCCAATATAATTTATTTGAAGAAATATTACATTTGTTTATTTGTTGGTTTGATCCTAAAGCACCTGACTTTTATGGCAGCTGGATATTTAGATTGTATTTGTTTGGAAAGAAAACAACCCTAAGTAGACACCTCTTTGGTGTTATTCAGAAAGTATCCTGGGACAATGAGCCCAGGGGGACCCCAGCTTCACAGCCAGCACTGTTCCCCTGTGGTCCTAGCTGGCTCTGATCTGGCCACCCGGCATGTTAAGTGTCCTTAAAGCAGAGTTGAGAATTGCAGGCTGTGGGAGGCAGCAAAGCTTCACTCAGTGGTGATGGGTTAAGTGCTTCCCACCTTCTGGTGGCTCTAGCACTCACTGGCCAGGTCTACAATCTCACGGGCAACCTCAAGTCTTCCTGGGATGTCCCAGAGCCACAGGGTGTCTGTATTAGGTATTTTTCTCTTCCCCAACCCAATACCTAACCAAAGCAACTTAAAAAAGGACGGGTCTGTTTCAGCTCACCGTTCCATGGTAGTGTCCATCATGTTGGGGAAGCCATGGTAGCAAGAGATAAAGCAGATGCCCATGTGACATCCACAGGTGGGAAGGGAAAGAGAGGGGGAGGGGAGAGGGAGGGTAAGGGGGAGGGTAAGGGGGAGGGGAGGGAAAGGGAGAGGGGGAGGGGAAGGGGAGGGGGAGTAAAGAGGGAGGGGGAGGGGAGGGGGAGGGAGAGGATTGCTGATACTTATCTCACTTTCTCTTTTAAGTGCAGTCCAGGACTCCCAGCCAATAGAGTGGCACAGCCTACCTTAAGGGCAAGTTGCCATTTCGATTAACTCGCACAATGTAGAAAAACCCTCACAGACTTGCAGCCCAGAGGCTTGTCTCTCCGGTTACTGTAGATGCTGACAATCAGTGTCAACCATCACAACCAATTGGCTTCAACCATCACAGTACCAACACTTTAAAGATTTTTTGTGGGGTTGGGATGGGGTGGGTATTTTGTTTTGTTTATGTTATCTTAACTTCCAAACCATCTCCTTGGTGAGTCAGAAAAGCTTTGATTTGCTGAACTCTGCCAGCACCAGTTACATCTCGTGGGGAGGGTACAGGGTGGTAGGAAATGACACAGACAGCAGCCACATAGTCTTGGGGCTGGCCCGGCCCTGAGCCCATCAGAATCTCCCTCTCCAGCACGCAGCTATCCTTTACCCGTCAGGGCACTTCCTGCACAGCACAGCCCTTGAGTGGTTCAGAAACCTTTGCCCTGGCTTCCCTGCGAAGAAGCTATGTTTGCTGAGGTGACTGGGTCACTTTTTGTTTCAGGCTCACAGCCTCCAAGTGGAGAATCCCCCGGCTCTGGCCTTCTCAACACCTGTCCTTATACCTGACACCGATCAGTTACCCCAGCAACATCTTCCCCTTTCATCCTGGGGGGGAGTAAAAAATATTCTAAAGAGAAGCAGTTGTATCCTTCCCTTTGGCTATCAAACTACCAAAGTTTCCAGGGAGGGAGGGAAGGGAGGGAGGAATTTTCACAACAGGAGAAAGAAAAGCGCTGAAGCCTGCTGGAAGAGAGAGACTTCCGCAGTTTTGATAACTTGTCAGACCACCTTGCAGGAGACACTGGGGGCCACACGTCAAGTCACTGATACATGGACCACACCTGAGCAAGCCTTTTAATTCTGCATGGCACCTGGGGCATGGGTGGGCGTCACTGAATCTCTTTGTTCCTTTACCCAATATGTTCATATTAAAGAAACCTCCCTTCTCCGCCCTTTACTATTATTTATCTCTTTAACCGGCCAGTCGTGGGGGCTGGGAGATGGCTCAATGGTTGATTGATCCTAGTGCCCAAATCAGACAGCTCACCGCTACCTGAAATTCCTTCTTCAGCCCTCTGCAGACACCCACACACATGTACACATAGGCTTGCACAGACACATACACATGGTCACACAAACAAAAGCACAAAAATAAAACAAAAATGCAATTTTTAAAAATCGGCCGATTGAAGGCAGGTAGCTAAGTGTGGCTCATACAGGCTGTGATCCTTAGAATTTAGTGCGAAGACTGTTGCCTCTGGACCCACAGCAGAGCCAGCAAGCCATCCACCTACCATATCCAAGGTCACCCTGACCCTCTACCTGGAACCATTGAGGCTCTACGGTCCAGGTCTTCAGGTTTCAGGATACGTTGATTTTATATGAATTTCTTTGGTTCTAATGTGTTGGAAGTTAACAGAAAATTAAAGAGAATCATTAAAAAAAATGAAGATGTCTGTGGGTCCTATCCGCTATGAGCAGCGGTTTTCATCTTTGTCCCATCTGGGGGATCTTGCTAAGATTTGAGTGTGCTTCGGGTGTTCCTCGAGGCCTTGTGGGTTGAAATGTAACCTCCGCGGTGAAATAATGAAAAGGTAGCAATGTAGTCTGACAATGGTGTTCATAGACAGAGCCTTTCAGAGGTAATTGCATTAGACAAGGTCATCCCAGCGGATGAATCTTAGCAGCTGTATGAGATGAGAGAGGTTTGGGGTGTACTTGGGGTGTAGCTCAGTTGAAAACACTGCTTGTCTGGCATGCAGAGCCCAGTACCCACTCAGCAGTGTGCTTGACATGCCAAGAAATTCTGTGCTTCGGAGTTGGAAGTGCGAGGATCGGAAGTTCGAGGTCACCCTAGATCATAATAGCGTGTTTGAGGCCACACGAGATCTCATCGTAAACTAACTAACTAACTAACTAACTAACTAACTAACTAAATAAATAAATAAATAAATAAATAAATAGATGGACAAATGGACATATGGACAGACAGATGGATAGGTGGATGGATGGATGGATGGATGGATGGATGGATAAGAGGAGGGGAAGGAGAGAGATCAGCAGATGCACATGGGTATCCACACCTGTCTCTTGCTATATGAATATCCTATGGCTTGAGATTTTCTGGGCAGGAAGACCACCCTCAATCAGCTACCACCCCTTGCCCTTTAACTGGAACTATGAGACAAAATAACTTTTTTTTTCAAGAACATAGCCTCAGCATTTCATGGCTATAGCAGGAGGTATACCCTAACACAGTTTCCTCCACAGCAGCTGTGCTGTCTCTACTGTCGTTTTGCCTGCCAGCTTGTGAAGACATCCCATTTTACAGAAGGAAAATTTCCCGATGCCTTCAAGGAGACCTGCCTGGCACTTTGCTAAGGTGGATTAACAGGAGAGAAGCACACAATTTTATTTAGGAGCACAGGAGAGACCCACATGAAAATGAAGACTCAACCTGAAAATAAATTCCAAGCATAGGGCTCCCGTACCAATCTCAGAATATTGCATATGTCACGCTGTGTGTCAGTTCATCCCAGAGTGGCGATCGTGGGGAAGTCCCTCACATGTACAGGGCAACCCATGCGATGCTTCACAATTGTCATCCCAGCACTCGGGAGGCTGAAGCAGGAGGATCGCTGCGAGTTTGAGACCAGTCTGAGTGAGACAGAGTTCCAAGCCAGCCTGGACTACAAGGTGAGATCCTATTTCAAAAATAAATAAATAAATAAAAATGAAGAAAAGGGTCTGGAGAGATGGCTCAGTTGTCCAGAGCCCTGGCTGTTCTTCCAGAGGTCCTGAGTTCAATTCCCAGCGACCACACGTTGGCTTGCAGCCATCCGTAGTGGGATCCGCTGCCCTCTTCTGTTGTGCATGAAGATAGAGCACTCATATACTTAAAATACATAAATAAATCTTTTAGAAAGTGAAAGAGATGTATGAGGAAGCAGAAGAAGGTAAGAATTGTCTTAACTTCATCTGTTTATATAATGTTGCCTCGTTAGCTCTCACCTGCTGAAACATTCCCTTCCAGACACTTCCCAGAAGCAGAGAGGTGGTTTATGGTTTGGTGAGCCGGCTAAGTGAACTTTGCTTTTGTCTCTGTCTCCCCAGAGCAGTTTCCCACCATGGCAGCCTCCCCGGCTGCCTGCCCTGCAGAGTCTGCAAGATCAGCCTCCTGTGAACTCTTGAGAGGAGCAAACACTTGTAGAAATTTGCTCATAGCTCTCATTGTGAGTTTCTGTTTGGCGAATTCCACGTTCCCAGGAAGTGCTCTCAGCATTTCATAACATAATAGCTCTCGTTGGGCGATGGGTGGGGTGCGGGTGAGGGCTACAGCCCTGCAAAGCACAGGATTGACACCATGAATAGGAACGGACACTTGGATGCCGTTCCTTCTCAGAACCTCCTGTAACATGGAGCCTGTCCAACTGGGCCAGCCTGGGAAGCCAGGGGAGAAGGCAGAAACTGAACAAGCAGCTAAGCCAGCCTGTAGGCCCATAGAGGATGCTTGGGGACTTGAAGTCAGGACAGAGAAGTCCATGCCCAAAGACCAGACACTGACTAGTCCTCTGAGAGCCTACGCTCCCAAAATGACTCAAGAAGACCAAGACCCCTTCTCTCGAATTCCACATCCTAAGGCTCAGACAGGCAACGAGCTTCTGAGGTTACTGTCAACAGTCACTGTGTCAAAGCCCTACATTCAAAATGTGTGTCTATAGTAGAACTAATAAAAGTCTTTAAAAGAAGACAGTTGTGACAGGGGCCCTGGTTAAAATAGGCAGGACTGGACACAGCCTCTTTTCTCCAGGCCGCGGGGGAGAAAAGGCAAAGCAGTGTAAGTCATGTTATGGGGACTGCCAGGTGTACTTGTCAAAAACACTCCCCAGTGTGGTGGTTAGTTTCACCAGCTTTTACACCTGGGCAGAGAGTCTCTGCGAGGGATCCTCTTGACCAGGTTGGCCTGTGGGCATTCCTGAGAGTTTATCGTCTTGTTTGTTAGGTGAGGTCTGAAGGCTTGCCCTTGGTGAGGGCCACTGTTCTCTGGGGTCAGCTACTGGACTTATGCAAGTATAGGAAGGGGGGCTGGGTACAAGAAGCATGTATGCTTTCCTTTCTCACTGCTCCTGTCTGTGGATGTGATGGGAGTGGCTGTTTCAAGTTCCTACCTTGATGTCCCTAAAACAACAGACTGTGACGTGACGTGTGTAGTTGTTGTTGTTGTTGTTGTTGGTTTTGTTGTTGTTGTTTTTATCACAGTGACAGAAATAAAATTGGGGACACTCGGCTCTATCAGCATCCACATCTCCCACCAGACACTGTCACGAGCCATTTGCTCATTCGGGTCACGGCACCAGGGAGGTACTCCTCTCGAGCTGTCTGGATCCAGAGCTGCTTCGTGAGGAATGGCTGACGGGTCCACATTCTTCCCAGAGTCAAGTGGGCACCGCTACCTCAGCCCTTGCCTTTAGGATCTGATACTTCAACATCTCAAAGAAAGACTTGGCCTCTTCCATGACTTTACACCAAGTTTCCTATGTGCTGTCTCTTCCTGATGAGGACTGATGAGGTTAAGACCTCACAGAGTATTGCGAAGTCATGCCTTCCCATGATGGCTGCAAGGTACTTAAAAGACGCAAGATCTCACTGTGCTCTGGGATGGCTGTCCGTAAGAGCTGAAGACCAGTGTGCCTCTGAGTCCTCGCTGGGACGGAAACAAGGCCCAGGAGGAGCAGGTGAACCAAGCGTGTCCTGGAGTGGTGCTGAAGGTCTGAGCCCACCGGAAGAAGCCGAGCCTAGGCTGGGTGTGTAACCAAATCATGCCCTTTTACCATAAAAGGCAAACTTTCCACACTGCCTAAAACCTAGCAGAACTGAAGCGCGACACTATGCGTTTATGAAGAACCAATCAGAGCAAGCTTAGGGGCTGGGACAATGGGTCCATCAGTAAAGTCCCTGCCATGTAAGAATGGGGGCAGGAATTTGGATTCCCAGAGCTCAAGTGAAAGCCCTGGCCAGGCAGTGTACCCTTGCAATTCCTGCCCTGAGGGGCAGGGGTGGAGACAGATTCAGGTGGATCCCTGACGCTTATTGGCCAAGCAGCCTAGCCAATCAGTGAGCTCCAGGTTCAGCAAGTGACCTGGTCTCAGATAATAAAGTGTGGAGAGTAACGAAGGACACCCAAGATCAATCTCTGGCCTCTACAGGCACGCAAACACATGTGCCCATGTACTCAGTACACTAACATATACCACACACAACCCACACAACCCACACATACTTTGTGTCATGAATATTAATTACTTAAGCTACACAAAAAACATCCAAGAATTACTTAAAAATGAGCAGTTTGACTGGGTTAACTTGTCTCCAGCTGCCCATGAATTACAAAACCATGGAGCTTGCACCGCTAGATTGGGCCACAGTCACTGGAAGGCTCAATTGGGCCACAGTGTCTACCTTCAGAATGGCTACCTCACGTAGCTACCGAGTTGGTACTAGTTGGTATGTCTGTTAAGTGCCACAGAGACCTCTCTGTAGGATACTACGACCCCTCACACTCCAGAGCTAGTCGTCTCCAAGAGCAACCTATCTGACAGAACATGCTAGAAGCCATAATGTTCAATGCAATCTCCCCTTAGAATGAGTGACACTCCATCCATTCTTTCTGCAATACACTATTGTTTACACAAAATAGTTTTCCTATTTGGCACAGGTCAATTAAGGTGTGAGGATCTTAATGGATCTTAATGATTGTGGTGGCTTGAGTAGGAACAGCACCCATAAACGCATGGGGGTGACTGCTTGGCCCATACGGAGTGGCACTATTAGGAAGTGTGGCCTTGTTGGAGTGGGTGTGGCCTTGTTTGAGGGACTGTGTCACTCAAGGCGGGCCTTGAGGTCTCATACGCTCAAGCTGCATCCAGTGTGGCACACAGTCTCCCCTCCATTGCCTGAGGATCAAGATGAAGAACTTCCAGCTCCTTCTCCAGCACCATGTCTGCCTTCATACAGTCATGCTTCTAGCTGCGACTAAACCTCTGAACCTGGAAGCCAGCCACAATGAAATGTTTTCCTTTATAAGAGTTGCTGTTTTCATGGTGTCACTTCACAGCAACAGAAACCCTAAGACAACGACCATACCACAGAAAATTAAAACCCGTGTGGAAACACAGTTACCACATTCTTGGGAAAGAGTATGGACTGAAATCCTCAGAAGGTCCAGTCTTGTTCAAGTTTCAAAGCCTTCATCCTGCATTTGAGCCAGAAGCTCTTCCAATAGCCGTGAATGGACTCGACTGTCTTCTGATTCTCTGCACATTACTGCCAACACAGCTATACAGCGTGCGCCAAGGCGGGGCGGGCAAGGATATGAAGCAAAGCAAGACCCAGACCTTCTCTCCATCTTTCCTTTGACTCATGAGGAGCATGTGGCAGAGCATGTGACAGTACCATAAGGTTAAGACTACTCCCAATCATCAATGAATCAATCAATCAATCATCAATCAAAACTAAGGAATAATGGGAGCTCAGGAATGTCCAGCACTCATACAAACACCAAAGGGGCCACTTGTAAGCATGACATGGATGAGGAAAGATGGCACAAGCCTTGGAGAACTGCACACAGACCGCAGCATGCAGAAAGTGTTCTGGTATTGAGAGTGACTGGAAATCCTAAGCCGTGGTGGCCAAGGTCAGAGGGGTGCCCTCCCATCTTCTGTCGAGAAGCAAGGCTTTGAATTAGCTGTAGTCAGCATTTATAGAACAAAGGTTATACTCATCAGCTGTTGTCTCTGGCTACCAAAACTTCCTCTTCTTCTAAAGATACCAGGTGATTAGATTAGGGTCCACCATATGGCCTCACTTGAACTTGGTCTGCCTTGGCCTTAATGCACCCATTCATATTCTGAGGTACTAGGGGTCCAGGCCTCAACATATGGATTTGGATATAGAGACATAACTCAGTTTATAGCAGATTGTTGGAGCTGATATAACTGAAGGCGTCATCTAACATTTGCCTTCAAAATAGTTCATCTTTTTACATAGTGTGTGTGTGTGTGTGTGTGTGTGTGTGTGTGTGTGTGATCCCCTGGAGCTAGTTACAGGCAGTCTCTAGACATCTATGAGGGCCCTGGAAACTAACCCACGTTCTCCTAGAAGAACAATAAGCACTTGAAACCATTCAGCCATCTCGATGGTCCCAGTCATCGCTATTAAACCCTGTAATAACCATTAATCAGCAATGACTGTGAACATTATTTCTTTTTAGCTTTTGGCAAGACAAACAATTTCATTTTTTTCCAAACACAAAATAAAAGCAAAAATGCCTATTATAAAATAATGGTTCTGATAAGTACAAGATGTAAATATCAATAATAATGAGATTTATTCACAGCTATGATATAAGTAATGGACCTAACCTGGCACTCTCACTAAATACTTGAGGCGACAGTGCGGGTCCTAATTAAAATAAAATTAATCCCAGTGTCGCTCTGTAAACACTGGCCGAAGGCAGAGTATCCATGATTATTTTCTTATGGCTCTCATTAACCCTGGATTAGAACTACTATCATTTTCCTCTGCTCAGTCTAAAGCTATCAACAATTGGAAGAATAATTTAAAATTCAATCCTGTGAATTAAGCAAAAATGAGGTGGCCGTGGGTGGAATTCCTTGTGTGCATGTGCATGCGTCTGGGAGAATCTCAGGAACTACAGTGATAAGAAACCAGCTCATGAGCTTTCTGTGCTGTTTTCCATTGGCTCAAAGCATTTTCTCACCATAGCACTTCCAAAAAGGCAGACAAAGATGTGCAACCCATCGTGAGTTACAGTTGCTAAGTGAGCTCTGGCCTTCTTTGATTTTTTTTCCCCATGACACTCTCAAGGTTGTAATCAAACCTTCCCTATAGCCTCTCCCCTACCCTATTCAGTTCTCCACTCCCATACTCCCATGTGTGGAAGTTACAACCTTCCGTTTTCAAACTACAATATGCCTTTCATCTCTCAGGATGCCTGATCTAGCTGGCCCATGAGAAATGGTACCTTGCACCATTTCAGGCATCCACTTGTAGGTCTTGAAACATTCCCTGCAGATAAACAGTGTCAACTAAATTTTCTACCAATAACTCAGTTACACTTTCCCTCCCCTCCTCTCTCTTGAGAATTTGACCAGAATTCCTTTCTTTCTTTAAGTGAGACATAAAATTGAGAAGAGGCTAAGAGGCAGGATGACCCTATGGTACTGGCTGATTTTGTGTGTCAACTTGACACAGGCTAGTGTTATCACAGAGAAAGGAGCTTCAGTTGGGGAAGTGCCTCCATGAGATCCAGCTGTGGGACAATTTCGCAATTAGTGATCAAGGGGGGAAGGCCCCTTGTGGGTGGTACCACTTCTGGGCTAGTATTCTTGGGTTCTATAAGAGAGCAGGCTGAGCAAGCCAGGGGAAGCAAGCCAGTAAGGAACATCCCTCCATGGACTCTGCATCAGCTCCTGCTTCCTGACCTGCTTGAGTTCCAGTCCTAACTTCCTTTGGTGATGAACAGCAGTGTGGAAGTGTAAACTGAATAAACCCTTTCCCCCTCAAATTGTTTCTTGGTCATGATGTTTGTGCAGGAATAGAAACCCTGACTAAGACACCCTCTTAGAGAAGTCTGTCTTCCTGGTGGGCACCTACCTGTGGCATTCCTAGGCATGTTTGGTAATATCATTCTTGTCTTCCCCAACAACCAATAACAATAAGTTCCTGCTTCAGCATGTCATAAGCACTTCCTTAATGGTGAACTTAAAACAGTATGGAGATGAACAGACTCAACTATCCTGGACCCTTGGGGGATCCCAGAGATTGGGCCACCAACCAAAGAGCAGGCAAGCATGGGTTGAACCTAGCTGCCCCCACCCCATACATATAGTAGCTGATGTGCAGTTTGGTCTTCATGTGGGTCCCCCAACAACTGGAGCGGGGGCTGTCCCTGACTGATGCCTGCCTGTGAACCCTGTTCCTCTAACTTGGACACCTTGTCTGGTCTTAGTGGGAGAGGGTACGCCTAGTCCTGTAGAGACTTAATGTGCCAGGGTAGAGGGATACGTAAAGGGGTCCCGCTTCTCAGAGGAGAAGGGAAAGGGAGAGCCCCCAAACCCCCTTCTATACAGGTACTGGAAGCAAGAATGAAATCACATGGCACAAACTGCACTTACTGGCTGGATTTGGGAGCAAACAAGAGGCAGCCTGGGAAACCAGGATGGAAACCTGAGGTCCCACCTTCATAACAGCTTTATCTCCTCCGTTGAGGAATCAACAGATCCTGTGACTTCTCTATCATCCCTGGTCTCTGGACAGTCAGATGATCCCTGCCAGGGGCCTGTCAGAAGGCAAGGGTGAAGGCAGATTCGAAAGCTATTTGTAGCAACACTCCCAGTGAGGGGAGCTGAGCCTCTGGATGAGGTCACTGCGTGGACAGAAAGGTCAGACTTGCAGAGGATCTGTGACAGCTGATTGGATGTGAGGAGAGATATGGCGACTGCAGACCAGTTGTCTGGGCTTCTGTTTGGCACATTGAGGCCGGGAAGGGAAGAGCGGGGACTCAGGGATTGGTTTCTGACTCGGGTTGTATTAGAAGCTCCTTTTAGCTAACGAAATGAAGCTGAGCTAAAAATGTAGAGCCAGGAATCCTCCAGACAGTGCTGAAGCCAGACCACGCACGCTTTGCCAAGTCCTAGTTTTGGGTGGCATCCAGAAGTGAGTTCTGTTAGTAATTCCTCACACGGCTGAATCCCTATCCTGGCCTTTTGAGCTTTGAATGCATGTGTTGGAGGGTCTAACCGGGTCACCACTCGGAAAAGCTAAAACCATCGTGTTGTCCCAGGAACAGCTGTGCTGACCCTGTTTTGTCATCTGTACTGGACGTCTCTAACTAATGCTCAACCTCTACTGTCTCATATTTCAGTCTCCAGGGACACCAGTTCTGGGAAGTCCGTGATATCACTTTTACCACCCAAGCCAGTGCCTGTCACAGAACAGGACAGAAGGAAGTGCCCTGGGAACCTGCTGTGTACCCAGCGCAGGCCCACTTGGAAATTTTCAAAGTCAACATTTTATGAAACACAGCTAGGGTCTTTGGTTATGGACATTACTGGATGGTTCTCTCTGCACTCCTCCCCCGCCAGTGGACATTCTCTTAATCTCACGTGTCTGCTCAAGTGACCGACAGTTAACAACTGCGGCAGGCAACTCAACAACAAGGCCTTCCCACTCCCCCTGAGGTCCCACTCCACAGCAAGGCCTTCCTGTGATGCTTTTCGCTTAGCTCTGCTTTCTGCAGAATGTAGACCAGGACATAACGGGAATGAGCAGGCAAAGAAACAAAACCACCGGCTTGCTTTTAATTATTTGAGTGCATAGGAAAAATGGGAAGGTAGCATCCCCTTGGGGATATGTAAACCAACTCAAACTGGTTGTAGAGCCCAGGTAACATTATTTCCACAAGAGCCAACAGGGAGTTATACAGCATGTGTATTTTTAGCATTTATATTTTAAGATTCATGATTCCAATATATATATATATATATATATATATATATATATATATATACACATATACATATATGTATATATACATATATATATAATGCAAGCAATTCAATACATACTACCTTTAATGGCCTTATTTACAGAATTTTAACAGAATTCGGCTACTTTCAGAAAATATTCACTTCACATTTCATTTATGATCCATTGGTAAGAATTTACTGTTCACTGATAGACGCACTCTTGTTTTCCGCCATCTCCATCAGGTTTGCTATTTCTCCATTCATTGCTTCTTTTCTTTGGCCAGCTGTACTAAAAGCCAACACCTTCCATAGCATTTCTGAAAATAGGATCCAATTAAGCCTCATGTTTGAGGGACCCAGTCAAACCGTAACACTCCCCCACCTCCAACATACAAAGATGGCAGTAAGTTCAACAGAAAGTATTGCCTTTGGCCACTTGTGGATAGAGTATGTAATAAATACACGAGATATCTGGGGGATGAGCCACCAGTCCGCTATGAGTTGGGCTCTGATGTGTCTGCAGATGGAGAGATGACCCTTTGTGGAGGGAGACAGGTTGCAGTCCATTACCGCACAGAATGGGATGTTTACTTGCTCAGCACTGCAGCATTACCCACCATGCATCTGGGGAAGCATCCTTGAACAAGAAGGTTCCTTCTTGGCTCCGTGGATCCTCCTGAGCTGTGAGACCATGAGCCACTGCTCCTCAAGGCTAGGAGCTCCAAGAAGACACAGGCCCATGGGTGACCTAACAGACCCATTGCTGATGGAGATACGGCCGTCCACTCTGCCTTCTGCATGCTGGCTACACTCTAATCAGTGGTGCTTAAGGCCACCCAGCCCATCTATGTGTGACTCGGCACCAAGGTGACAAAGCGCCCACTAGAAGTCCTGTTACCCTGTCCCTAGAGGTGGCTGCAGCTCTCTGGGTGACCTGTCAGGGTTCTCCTCTTCAAGGTACCGACACTACCTGATAACCTGGTCACCCCACTTCTGCTGACAGCTGCAGAGAGTTGGAGTTAGCCAGGAACTACCCACCCCCCCCTTCTTAAATGAGCAGTCCTGTGTCTTTTTTAAAAAATCCTAACCTACAGGAAGAAAGAAATATATTGTACACTGTTTTAATTTTTTTCTGTAAAGATAATTATGAAAACATTTCAGGAGCAGTGTGATGGTTCAGTGAATAAAGGTGCTGGCTGCCAGGCGTAAGGACCTGGTCCCAGGCACCCACTGGTAGGAGGAGCGAACGGAATCCCTTGTGTTACCCTCTGGCCAGCATAAGAGCATCCCACACTTTATGCCTATGAACATAAACAAATCAATTTGATTTAAAAAGCTAGTGATGAACGTGTTTCAAAGTTACTTTTATATCCAAGTGTGGTGGTGAATGCCTTTAATCCCAGCACTTGAGAGACAGGGGTAAGCAGATCTCTGTGAATGCAAAGCCAGCCTGAGAATACATAATAAGAACCTGTTCCCCCCCCCCAAAAAAAAATAAAGTCATGTTATGGGCTTAATACAAAGAAAAAAACCTATAGTGACCTAATTCCAAAGATTTACTTGTGGTAATTACACTTACAGGGAAAGAAAATGAGTGCTTCTTTATTTTACTGGCATATAATCAGCGTATAAAACAGTGTATTTTATTGTGACGTTTTTATAATATTATATAATCCTGCCATTATCAACACCGAGCTTCGTACTTGTGCCCCTCCCCCTCCCCTCCTGCTGGTTGCTTTTCTCTTTCCAAATACCCCGACCTTGGATTTCCCTGTGCTTTTAAGTCTAGCATCCACGCATGAGAGACAATGCGAAATACTGGTTACTCTGAGTGTGACTCACATCGCTTACCACGAGAGGGTCCAGTGTCATCTCTGGGTGCCTGTGTGGAATCTGTATCTTGGTTACTATGAGTAATGCTATGAAGGACATGGGGGCACAGGTATCCCCATGGTGTGTGACTTAGATCCCTCTGTGTTATAGCTGCAGGGGTGGCATGACTCCTAGTAGTTTCACTTTTAGTTTTGAGGACTCTCCAGACTTATATCCACAGTGTCCGCACTAATTTACATTACCGAGAAGGTTACTCTTTAACTCTGGTAAATGTTTAGTTAAAGGTCACTAGAGTGTTAACTGGGCCAACAGGCAACTAGTGGGTAGGTAACCAGCTTCCTTGATCGCGTCTTAATCCCTTAAAAGTACATCAGACAATTGTTTAAGTGTTTTTTTGTTTTTTGTTTTGTTTTGTTTTGTTTTGTTTTGTTTTGTTTGAGAATAGTAGTTTCATTCTTGAAAGAGGCTATACAGGCCTCTCCGTACGAATCATTTAGCACACCAAGGCTTCCATCTCAGTGGAGACTGGGGATGATTTTCTCAATATAATTATGAGAGATCAAATCTTTTGGGTTCAGACTCCATCTTAGAGAACCTGACCTAAGGTTGAACTCAAGTTAACTAACAGGCTGGTACCTAGCACCAGTTTCCAGGTTATTCCCCAACAAATCTGCACCCCAAGGTGACACGCCCGCCCCTGGCACCTCACTTCCTAACAACCACCAATCAGGAGGAAAGCAGAAGTTGGTTTGGCTCCCAGCACCAACCAATTATGTTAAAGGTCATAATGGCCCCCCAGTCAGATGTGTATCAGTCTAGATCCCCCCTTCTTGCCTCTGTAAATGCTTGCCTAAAACTAGGCTCGGGGCTCCACCTTCCTGCCGTGTCACGGTTGGTGGGGAGCCCAAGCACAAACTTGAATGCAGAGACCCTAATGCGACTGCACCGATTTCTGCTCCTTGGTGGTCTCTTGTGGTTCACGAACCTTTCCTGGCACAATTACAACAGGGAAACGGATGTTTGTATCATTGAAATAGATGTCACAAGAAAGACTTGTCCCATCCAGAGTTGGATTTCTCTTTCTCTCATTTTCTAGTTCTTACAATACTGTTCTAAGGTTGGTGAGATGCTCCACCTGCCACACGAAACTGACAGCCTGAGTTTGGCTCTCACCGTGGAGGGCAAGAATGGGCAAGCTGTCACGTGACCTCCACGTGTGCGCTGTGCCACACAACAACAACAGTAATAGTAATAAAGCAAAACAAAGTTTTACATTTTTAAATATCTTTTGCTTATAAACGCGAGGATGCCTTATTTTCAGTAAGAAAAAACCCCCTTGTGTGTGACCCTGCTTGTATGCTGAAGTAAGAGTGAAGGTGGGGGGGGGCAGTGGGGGGATGGGGGGTATTTTCTCTCAAATGTGTCATCCCAGTGATGCCCTTTGAACTTGTTATCCTTTAGTTTGGAGGTCTGAAAGTGCCTGCCTGCCTGCCTGAAGCCATATTAGCTGTCTGTCAAATGGTTTCTAGGAAACATACCTGAGATCTTATAATAGAAGGCAATATTTAAAGACAAGGACTCTGCATAATCCACGGAAATCAGAAATAACCCAAATGTTCACCATCAGAAGAGGGATTGGTACAGAGAGGACTGTGAGACAGTCATACAAAGAAAGGCTCCTGCTCAGGATCTTCAAAAGATGGGACTTGAGATTCACAAACCAGAAAGACTCACAGTCAGGCTGAGAACGAAAGAAGCTACCCAGGCAAAGATAGGCTGCTTGAGTCAACGTACATGAAGTCGAGGAGCAGACAAAACCAAATCAATGGCGAGAGGGTTAGGAATGGTGGTTGCAGGGTCTGAGAGATCACTTAGCAGGCTAGAGTCATCTGCGCTTCCTTCCAGACAACCTGGGTTCAATTGCCAGAATCTGTGTGGTGGCTCCCCACTCTGGTTCCAGAGTTCAGGGTGCCCTCTTCTGGCCTCTGTGGGCACTGCATGCATTTGGCACACATCTATACATGCAGGCAAAATATCCATACACTTAGAGTAAAATTTTATTGGATTAAAAAAAAAAAAAGAATAAAGGTTGTCTCTGGGTAGTGGAGGGGCAGGATGGTATCTTCTGGATGTAGAAACGTTCATGTTTGCTCGAAACTTTGTCAAAGCTTGATTACTGTGGCATGATCATATCGAGCCCGTAGACATTCATAATCTCCCCTACTTAACATCTTTATGTGCAGCGAGAGTGCTTAAGCTCTTCTCTCTGACATGCTTCAAGTAAACAGGGCAGTTGTCAACTGCAGTCACCATGCTGCCTGGTAGATGCCCAGATCTTTACATTCCTCTCAGCTGCGTAGACCAGCATCTGTCTCCCACCCTTCACACATTCATTGTCCCTGAAAACCAAAAGCAAACAAGAATTCTTCCCTTTGCTCCTTTGGGTTCCACATACAAATGAGACCATGTCCATTTTTCTTTAGAGTAAAGCTTCTTTAATTTTGCATATTATTCTCCAGACTTAACCTTATTGTTGCTTATATAAAATGTATTTTTTCAAAGTTGGATAGTATTACAACACACACACACATACACACACACACACACACACACACACACACCACATTGTATTATCTGTTGGCAGGCATGTGTCTACTCTTATGAATAGAGTACAAGTTTCACCTTTTGCTCATCTCCGTCTTAATATGTCTGTGTATGCGCTTCAGGTTTCTTACTATCAAGTTAAGCTCCTTACATACCTTGGATAACAAGTCTTTATCAAGTTTGTGCTTGGCAAATACTTTCCTCTTATCCCATGGTGATAAGCAAGATGAGCAAAATGGCCAACAGGAATAAACAAAATCACTCGGCATCAATGATGACTTGACGTGGAAATCTGAGGGTTCTTTGGAAAGTTGGTTGGACGGTGTTCTGCTGGGGCAAACGTGAGGGAACATTTCATTAAAGTGGACACAGGAGTGAAAGGCTAAGGCCGACTGGGGAAGGAACGTTTCACTGAGCGGACACAGAGAGGACGTTCTGCGAAAGCAGGCATGTGAAAGGACACGTGATGAAGGATTCTTTGCTAATCACACACACACACACACACACACACACACACACACACACACACACACACTGGTTTGTCTTACCTTGTGTATCTGAGCTGCATTTGTTGAGCCAACACAGAGAAAAGCACACCAAAATCTTCGGTGCTGTGCTGCAGTTCGTGGTTGCTTCCTCGGACTCAGGCTGTCATGGTCCCCTTTGCCACATGGCTGTTAGTGTCACGTAATCCCATGTTGCTTTTAAGTGTGATGCAATCCCATCTGACTAATCTTTGCTCTCATTTCCTGGGGTTTTGTGGTCATGCACACAACAATCTTTTCCAAAGCCAATGCTTTGCTCTTTCTCGCAGTCCTCTTAGCGTCTCAGGTCTTACACTTCACTCTAATCCACACGGGGTCAGTGTTTGGTAGGATGAGAGGTGACGCTCTGACTTCCTCAGCTATCCAGCACTAACCCCCATGCCATGTCAGAATTCCATCACTGTGAGCCAGCACCAGAGGGAAACAGTTCAAACGAGGGCAGGCTTAACCTTAGTTTATGGCGTTATAGGTTTTAGTTCGAGGTCAGATGGCTTCGCTCCTTTGAGCTTGAAGTGAGGCAGATTATCATGGTGCGTAGAGGATACTGTTTACCTCACCGTGACCAGGAAGCAGAGAACGAGAGAGGGAAAGGGAGGAAAAGAGAGGGAGAGAGAGAGGGAGAGGAGAGGGAGAGGAGAGGGAGAGGTAGAGGGAGGGGGAGGAGAGGAGGGTTCTGGAGACAAGATACAACCTTCAAAGAAACACATTCCCAGTGGCTGTTTTCTTTAGTAAATCTCAGCCCCTAATAGACCCATTTTGAACCCATTTTGGACTGATCCTCTAATGAAGTTAATGCCCGAATGATCAAAGTATCTCTTAACAGAACCAGTACATTTGTGACCCTCACTGCCCTCTGGATCGTTGGCTAATATATGGGGGTAGTGTGTGTGTGTGTGTGTGTGTGTGTGTGTGTGTGTGTGTTTGGAAGCCCTGTGAGTATGTATGGTAAATGACAGTACCAGGACCAGCAGGAAGAAGGCAGATTTACTTTACTTGGTGTGATCCAAGTCTTATTTAATTTGGGGGAATGGGCGTAGAAACATCCAGAATGGGCAGAAGTCCTTGGCTGAAGGCTCATGGTATCAAAATGCCTCACTGGCATTGGGAAGCATTTCAGGAACGTCAGGCACTTGCAGATAGGGTTCTAACTGGGAGAAGGGAAGCTGAACCTGTAATCTAACTAAGGCTCCTTGACATCCTGCAGGTCGAGGAGTATGAGGGTTTATTAACTGCCCAGATAAGATCAGAGAAGGAGACGTCCTGCCATTGAAGGGTGCCCTCCATTATATGCTGAGCTCAGAAGACTATCCAGTCAGTGGTAGACTTGAACCTTAATTAGCAGTGTTTTCCCACACAAGTCTTCAAAGCATGAGCCTGTTAGGCTCCTGATAGGATTCGTCATGTAACTGCCCTTTGGCTGTCGCGTGTTGCTGCTGTTGACCAGTAAGTGTGTAAGCTTCCTTCTGGGCCCTCTGCCTTATCCCACCATCCTGTAGGTCTGTTTTCTTGGTGTTCTTAGCAGTGCAACACTCTTTTGATCACTATGGATGTGCAATGAACTTTGAGATCAGAGAGTGGATGGCTCTCATCATCCTCATTTTGCTCAAGATAGTTTTGGCTTTTCTTGGTCTTTTGAGGTTTCATATGAATTTTGCGGGTCTTCATTTATGTATTTTTTCTATTTCTGTGAAGAAGAATTGATTTTGATAAGGATTGCATCTAAGCTGTAGCTTGTTTTAAGTTTACAAACTCTTCAACAACATGAATCCTTCCACTCTGTGAACACAAGGACAGAGCTTCACTTACCTGCATTTCTTTCATTAATCTGTCATATTCTTTTACTTCTTTTTAACATGATGCTTCTCACTGAAATTGAATTACATCATTTTCCCCCGATTCTTTTGTCTCTCCAGCCCTTTCAGTGACTTTCCCTCTCACCATTCCCATAGCCTTTTTTTCTTTCAGTATCCCTTTAACATGCATAGGTATGTGTGTTTATATATATATATATATATATATATATATATATATATACATACACATACATACACACATATATGTATGTATATATACACATATATATTAAAGTAACAATACAATATATATATACAATAAAATATATATAATATATGTATATACATATATTATATATATAAATTAAAGTTACAATTATTGGGTCAATGCAAACTGATAATGAGATATCACCTCACACCAGTTGGCAGTTGGGATGTCTATTATCAAAAAGATAGAAGGTGATAACTGTTTACATATATATATATATATATATATATATATATATATGCAACCTGCTTAGTACATTTTTACTGTTTGGGTGTACTTGGTTTCAAGGCTGAGCACTCTGCATTGGACAACCAATAGCAGGGCACATCCTTGGGAGAGTTAAGTCTTCTTCTCCCAGAAGTCATTACTTGTCTTCGTCTAGAGGCAGGACCCCATAAAATTGTACTCTTCTGTGTTTTCGTGTCTTTAGATGTTGCCATTGGTCTGGACTAACCTATGCAGTCAATTCTAGGAGAGCCTTCCTGGTCCTCTGACTCTTACACTGTTTCTACAGCTCCCCTCTTCCCCGATGCTCCCTAAGCTTTGAAGCCTTTAAGGGATTGTTGTAGATGTCTCTAGGACTGAACATTCTACAGCCACTTATCAGTATTTTTGATTAGTTATAACTGTGCATGCATGTTTTCTCGATTTCCCTTTTGAAGAGTTCTCTGTCTGTATGTAATATAAGAAAGCCAGTGATTTTTGTGTATTGATTTTAATGAATGTGTGCATAAGTTCCAAAAGCTTTTTTGTGAAACCTTCAGGGGATTAATCAATGATAGATCATACATGCATACATACATCTGCATATAAATGTATTGTAAAAATACTTATGACATGTAAGTCATAAGTCATCTGCCAACAGAAAGTATCATTTCTGCTTTGGAAACTTTTACTTTAAACTATATGTCATTTACATAGAACTAAATACAGAAAAAAAATCAGTACTTTTTATATGTCAAGAAACTAGAAAATTCCATATGGGTATCTATTTCTGAACAGCTTTTAGGAGTGTGTGTATAATCAGTTGATTGTTGAGTTTCCTTGACAGAGTTTAGAATTTCAGTTCTTCCTCCCAACCCCATACTTCCAGAAACAAGACTCAAAAATATATTTACAAATACCTATTGGCCATATAGATAGGCCCTTTTTTGACTAGAATCATAATGAAATAACCTATTTATCTTAATCTACTTTCTGTGTCCCACATGGCTGGTTACCTGAACTAAGGTACCATGCATCCATCACATTTACATCGTTCCAGGTGAATCTCCATTCCTGTCCCCTTCCCAGAATTCCTTCTCTCTCCCAGATGTCCCACCTCCCATTTCCTGACTAAGCCATAGGCTGCAGGCTTTTTAATTGACAGATTATGTAGCCACACAACACACAGGACTACAAGATATGCTCTCTTGTATTCCGTCCACCACGTTATGAACTTTTACAAGAACCCCTCGTATGAGGTTCCGTCATGTGAATACTTGCTCGCTTCTTTCTCACAGTACTTCTGGTGGAGCAAAGGCTTTGACGCCATTATTTGGTATTAGATGTAAACAAATATAGGCTAAAGTTAATATACAAGAGACATGTTCAGAGTTCATAATGGATTCACGAGTGTAACAGGACTAGCACTCAGATCTTCTGAATTCAAGCCCAACGTTCTCCCATAGCATCTGTCACCGCCCCCCTCTCCGATGACAGTCTCTTGTGGTCTCCCTTTGACTCTTCTTCCCAGAGGGAATTTCTTACTGGTGGCAGTCATAATATATTACATACAGGCAACATATTTCTTCTCCGTTGTCACAGCTGGTTTCTTCCTCTCAACAAACTCAGGAGAAGAATATCTAGCTCCCTTTACATGTGCAATAACTGAGCCTCCGGGAAGTGTCATAACCTCCCTGGGTGACATGGCAAATCAATAGGGCGACTCAATCCTAGGTTGCCTGTCACCTGTGTCCCTCAGTGATGTGTGTCTGACTCTTGTTCCATCGTCCATCAGCACACATGACTATGGCCCACCCCAGATCTGCTTGCTGAGTCCCTGTCCTTCAGCCTATGACCATATCTATTACCTGTCACGGCTACAGTCTTCAGATCCAAGGAATGGAAATCGCTCGGGAATTTCCTTCGCCATCCAGATGCTTCCGGAGTCAGGGGGAACAGAGTTAAAGACTAAAGGCTAGATTCAAATAAGCTCAGGCCTACTTATTTGCATAGAATTAGAAGGCAGGAAGTACCATATTTCCAGATAAGCAGGACAAACTAAAATGCAAATTTCACCCTCATAACAGGATGCTATGTGTTAGGAATTGAATCTACACTTCAGGACCAAGTGTTCTGAGATGGAAAACTCAATTGACAACTCAAATATCACTTTCTCTCCTGTGGCAGGAGCAGCTCCAGGCTGAGGTCCCACTGGCTCCTCGCAATCTACTGGTGAGAAAAAGCGAGTTCCTCCCAGCCAGGAGCTGGCCTGGTGCCCACACTCAAGGTCAGGCAGAGTCTGGACTGAGAGCCGGCCCGTGCCCACTGCCAGCTCAGCTGGAATCAGGCTGTGTCTTACCACTCCTGAACACAGCCAGAAACAATTGCACCAGGTAATCTGGAATGAGCCCCCCTTTCCCCCATTTCATGGTTAGGGTGAGAGCCTGCTGGTCCTTTGTCATCTGCATTTCTCCCACCCCTTTGCCTCTAGTTAGGAATCACCAAGCTCTCCAGTCATGGCCTCTCCCTACAACCTGACAGTGTCCAGAACAGCAAAGCTAGCCACCCTTTAGTCCTAGAAAGTCCTTCCTCGGTCCAAGCACAAATCCTGCAACTTCTCTCTCATATTCTGAGATTAACACATCCCAGGGTCCTCCCCGATTGTGTTTCCACCTTCACTATAAAGAATGTTTTTTAATCAGCCTTTCAACTACTAGAGTGTTGGTTTTTTTTTTTTTTTGAGGTTTTAGCAAACTTTACTTTTTTTAGTCATTGAAAGTAATAACAATGAAATATGAAAACATAATGAAAGGAAAAATACCCATGACGTAAGCTGTTATTGCTTGTGATGCAACTTAGACCACAAGGGTGTGCTGTTTAACAGTACAGCATTCTTTTTTTTTTTTCATTTTTTTTATTCTATATTCTTTGTTTACATTCCAAAGGCTTTCCCCTTTCCCAGTTCCCACCCACCACACGTCCCATAAGTCCTCTCCCCGCCAACTATTCCCCAATCACCCCCCTACCATTTCTCTTTCTGGTACTCTCCTACAAAACTGGATCCAATCTTTTCAGGCCCAAGGTCCTCTCCTTTCTTCTTCTTGGGAATCATTTGACTAGCTAATTGTGCCTTGAGTATTTAGGGCTTCTGGGCTCATTAATATCCACTTATCAGTGATTGCATTTCATGTGTATTCTTTTGTGATTGGGTTAACTCGCTTAGGATGATAGTTTCCAGATCTAACCATTTGCCTACAAATTGCATGAATTCATTATTTTTAATTGCTGAGTAGTATTCCATTGTGTGTGTGTGTGTGTGTGTGTGTGTATATATACATACATATATATATATACATATATATATATATATATATATATATATATATATATCACATTTTCTGTATCCATTCTTCCTTTGAGGGACATCTGGGCTCCTTCCAGCTTCTGGCTATTATAAATAAGGCTGCTCTGAACATAATGAAGCATGTGTCTCTATTGTATGCAGGGGAATCCTCTGGGTATATGGCCAGGAGTAGTAGGACAGGGTCCTCTGGAAGTGTCATGCCCAATTTTCTGAGGAACCGCCAGACTGATTTCCAGAGTGGTTGTACCAGCTTGCAATCCCACCAACAGTGGAGGAGTGATCCTCTTTCTCCACATCCTCGCCAGCACCTGTTGTCTCTTGAGTTTTTAATCTTAGCCATTCTGACTGGTGTGAGGTGGAATCTCAGGGTTGTTTTGATTTGCATTTTCCTGATGACTAATGATGTTGAACATCTCTTAAGGTGTTTTTCAGCCATCCGAATTTCTTCTGGTGAAAATTCTTTGTTTAGCTCTGTACCCCATTTTTTGATAGGGTTATTTGGTTCTCTGGGGTCTAACTTCTTGAGTTCTTTGTATACATTGGATATTAGCCCTACTAGAGTGTTCTTGAAGGCCTTCTCTTAGACAGCAATGTCCCCAGCCACCTGCCGTTCCGTTGTTGTCACTGAGTTGCTTATTAAGTGTAGAAAATGAGATGAACCTCATGAGCATAAACTCTGTTTCTTCCCTTAACAACCGGGAATTCTATGCAATGTCACACAAAAGAAAGTCTGAATGTCAGTGAAGAAGGTAAGGACCCTTGTCTATACAATTACAAGTATTTTACTTGTCTGAGTGCCCATGACTGCAGTGCCGTTGGCATCCACAAGAGGGAGCTGGATCCTCTGGCGCTGGAGTTGCAGGTGGCTGTGAGCCAGAACCAGGAGGACCGGATGACAGGCACCCCTGTTTCATGGTTGGTATGAAAACCTGCGGCTCCTTTGGCCATCTGGGTCTCTTCCCACTGCTCTGCCTCTGGGCAGAAGTTACCAAGATGTCCAGTCACGGTATTGTTCCCATTGCCTGACAGTATCTCAAGCAGAACAAAGCCAGCCAGCTCTCAGCCCTCCCAGAGAGCCTTCACTCAGTCCAAAAGTCCTGCAATTCCTTTCTCACACTCCCTAATTAACCTAACAGGATACGACTCCTCCCTCACTATAAGGAGTTTTTTTTTTCTTTTTTTCTTTTTCTTTTTTCTTTTCTTTCTTTCTTTCTTTTTTTTTTTTTTTTTATCAGTCTTTCAACTACTAGCCGGTTCTGGAAATCACGCTACTGGGAACTACTCTTGTGGGTTCTGGGAGTCAAACAGGTCCTCTTGTGAGAGCAATACAGTGCTCTTAATTGTTGAGCACGTTATGCCCCCATGAGTGCCTCTTTAAAGCAAGGCTTATATCCAGATGAAGAGAGCTGATGGAGAGCGCTCACATTCGGAGACAAGACTCCGCGGAGGAGCAGGCAGAGAGCTGGACCCAGCCCAGGGGAGAAGGGAAAGCTAGGGGCGGAGGCTGTGGAGGCTGCGGAGGCAGCAGCGGCAGCGGTGGCTGCAGCGGCTGCAGCTGCTGCCGGCACACTGGTCGGTCATAGCGGGGAGGCAGGCGGACGGAATTCCTGTCTACAAAAAGCGAGTGTTCTCCCACAGGAGACAGAACAAATACATGCATGAGATAGGAATAAGCAGAAACGAACAAGGATGGAGAATGGTGTGGGAGGGACTCACTGAGTCACATTCTAATGAGCTGCGTTGGTAAAGGGAAAATGAGCTATGCCATCGGGTCAGCGGATATTATGTGATGGCCACAGGATTCCACACATTGATGGATTCCTTTGAAGGCACCATGACAATTCTTGTGAAAACTTACTTGGAACTATCTACTGACGGGATTTATATCATCAGCTGGAATCCAAGCTCCGTCATCTTTTGACCGCAGTTCAAAACATAGGCGCTGTCTCCCCTTGTAGAGGAAATGTAGGAAATTCCTCAAGAAAATGGACTTCTGGACCGACAGGCTTTCTGGAAACATATTATTTAGCGGCTATAGGAGTGTACACGTCAAAAGACGATATGTAGGAAGATAAATGATTTGGGTGCAGCTCTCTGAGATGGTAATTTTCCATCCAGTCAGTCATAATCACCTCACTTTGTGTCCTAGAGTCGCTCAGTAGTCAGTGCGGTTTCTCACTCTGTGCTGCCACAGCAGGAACACTGGCTGTTGTTTATGTTGGAGGCGTTCCCGCTGCCAGGAAATACCATAAAACATGATCGCAATGTCTCCATGAAAGGTGTTCAGCTTGAAATAGCGGTGAGGCACCGAATGAGCTGGAATAGAGGGTTCAGAGTGAACCGCTGCTGGGGAGCAGTCCATGAGATCAGGGGGGTCTCTAATCATCACACCGGCATCACAACCTTCACACGTTAGTGTTCACCTATTCCTTTTTGCTCACAAACAGTAGCACTGTGGCCTGAACTGGACCAGTGTTGCCTGGTATATTCAGTTTTAGCTATTGTAACAAATAGAAATAAGTCACGTAATAAAGAGGAACACCAGGAGCTGGGAAGACGGCAAAGCGTGGGGGGCTGAGTTCAACCCCTAGGACCCACATAGTAGCACCAGGCATGGCTGTGTACATTTGAAATCTCAGCTCTGCACAGACAGACAGAGGGACTTGCTGGCCAGCCAGGGTAGCCTAAATCACAAGGTCTACCTTCAGGGAAAGATCCTGACTCCAACAAAACAAAACAAAACAAAACAAAACAAAACAAAACAAAACAAAACAAAACGAAACGAAACGAAAGGAAACGAAACGAAACGAAACGAAACGAAACAAAACAAAACAAAACAAAACAAAACAAAACAAAACAAAACAAAACAGCCAGGGTGAATAATGACAGACTAAACTAGAGGAAGAGACCACCAGAGCTGTGCTGAGGTTAAAAGATACAGCTTTATTTTAGATTTCAACCGCCAGGATGGCCCCAAGTAAAGAGAGAGATGATCCATCCCAGTAGAATTTTGAGTTTTATAGAGGGAATTTAGTGGGACAAGAGAGTGGAGAGTGAGCTTTAAGGGAAGAGAAAACTGCTACAGTCCAAAATAGCATGTTTGGCTGGGCAGTGGTGGCGCACGCCTTTAATCCCAGCACTTGGGAGGCAGAGGCAGTTCGAATTCGAGGCCAGCCTGGTCTACAGAGTGAGTTCCAGGATAGCCAGGACTACTATTTTTTTTTGTCTCAAACAAAAACAAAAACAAAAACAAACAAACAAAAAAAAACAAAAAAAACCCAAAACAAAACAAACAAACAAAAAAAACCCCAAAACCCAAACAAACCAAAATAGCTTGTTTGTAAAAATAACTCTGGTAAGCAACATCTATTAATCTGAAAGATAGCAGGATGCTGTGGTCAAACTGCTCTGCTGAGATAACAGACAGGTGACTTCTGGGAAATGCAGAATGGGATTTCATCATCCATTTCCCCAAAGAGGCTGGTACCCACAAAGGTCCTTTGTCTGGGTCTCTTAGATGACACCATCTTGGGCAGGTTAACAGTTCAGCCTTCCAATGAGTGCATCAATGGTCTATAGGTATTTGCTGCTGGACCAGGGCCTGAATCAAGAGACAGAAAGACTAGGTGTGGCTGGCTGGTGTTACTCAGTAGTTTCAGTCTCAGGAGAGCCTGAGGGCTGATGTAGGGGAAATTAGGACAAGAGGAGTATGACTTGGTTTACCTGGTCTTGAATGCATTTGAGAATGCAGGGGCTAGAAGGAGGAGAGAGATCCCAGCTAAGAATCCCAGGAAAGGGAGAAGCAAAGGCCAGATGTAGGGTTTTGGGTCCCAAATCCCCTCTGTCACAGTGTATGACTGCTCAGAGAGGCAGAACATGAAAAGTTGACTGTGCTTACCCCACCCCATCACCAGGCAGGTGTTGGGCCATTGGGAAGCCTCTGGACACCACTTGGGGTGGGAAAACATAGCCTGAGTCTCAGGACTGCTGGAGCTGGCTTGAAGGTCCCTGGGCCTGTGATGAGGCTTGGCCATCTGGTTCTCAGGCTCTTGGACACCCAGGCAGGCACCACTAGAAGTGGCAGAAGAGCTGAGAATGGAATCTGGTCCCGAGAGCTGGATCTGACCGGGCCAGGAGAAGTGAGGGGGAGTTCTGACTGGTCCCATGGTGGGAGAGTCCTTGACTTGACAGTAGCAGGCTTGGGCTTGATAGTGGTCATGGCTAGGAGCACAGAGAGGCCTTCTACAGGAGACTAGACAACAGCTCTATAGGCAAAGGTCTTCTCCATCGCTATCCACAATGGATCCCCATGAGAAGAGACAGTCCACAGTTTTAAGACATTTATTGTCATGACAGAAAGTAGATGTGTAAAACCATACCCCACTTCTCAGGGTAGGCGTGAGATTAAATACTTTTTAAAGGGAGAGTGTTTGAGAAGGAGAGCTTATTGACACCCTCCAGGCCTCTGGGTATCTCATAAGAATGGTGATCTCTGTCTTCAGCCTACATGACCACAGGTCCCATCTTTTCTCCCATCTACATGTGGAGGGCTTAAGGCATTGCCATTACATGACTGATGGCCCCAAATCTATGGGGGGCTGCGGCTAGTGACAGGGGCCTGGTGCCTGGGAACAAACAAAGCACCTACAGTCCCATCAGGGTCTCCAGGGCTTCTAGCCTTAGGTCAACCTCGAACCAGGCTACCTTTCATGGTCCCAAATCCAGATACTGCCAACGATATTTCATGACCCAGAACAGGAGGAGCCTCCATTGTCTGGAGGAAACTTAAAAAGTCAAATAATGGTGGAATTTCATCTTTAGTAGTGGAGGGTAGAAGAGATTGAACTTGATGGCCCTCCCCCCCCACCCCACCCCCCACCCCCGCCCAGGATGAGCTATATATAGTGAGTGCAAGACAAAAGCCTAGGAAGGAGGCCTGAGTAAGAGAAAGTTGAGGATTTGGGAGGAAGATCATCAAAGAGCATTTAGAGACCATAAAGTTTAAGGGAGAATCAATATATTTGGAAGGGGTCATCTACATATTGTAGGTTGGTGCTAGTGAGTTTTAAGATTAGAAGGTCAGTTGCCAGAGCTTGTTCAAAGAAATGGGGGCTGCACCACACACACACACACACACACACACACACACACACACCACCACCACCACCACCACCACCACCACCACCACCACCACCATGGAAGGACAATCCAGGTGAGCTGTGAAGTAGTGTAAAGTGTAAGTGTCAAGATGCTCCCAGGTGAAAGAAAAGAGATCCTAGCAGTCTAGATGGAGTAGGATAGAAAAGGAAGCAACTCTTAGATCTCAGACTAAGAAGTGAGTGAGACACTATGAGACAGAATGTTGTCTATGGGTTAGGGATGGCAAGGTGAGTAAAGGGAACTGCACTATTAGTGAAGCAAAGGTCCTGGGCCATGCGTTAGGAGCTCTCCAATCTGACTGCAGGAAGGACTGGAGTATCACAAAAAAGAATGACTCAGGATAAGGAGACCTGCCTTGCATAGAAAGGTGCTAACAGGCCTTAATCCTACATGATGTTTAGGAGAGACAGGGTATTGTGAATGGCAAGGAAAAGCTGAGGCGTCCTTGAGATACAGGAAAGGGGAGATGGGAGCAGGGGTAGAGATGCCTCACACTGTGTCGTTAACTAATGCGGGCAAGTGGGAGTCTAATAGATAAAATTACATTTACATCTGGTGCCCAATGAGATTTGTTCAGGTCTAGTAATTGCCACACAAATGACTCAGGTACTAATGTCAGTTAAAGTGGTCTGGTTTATTGAAAACACACACCAGACTGATTGATCAGGGATGTAGCTCAGACTTTAGAGCTGAAACCTACAACCCCCAACTAGAATCTTATAGCTTTTAAGCCTGTGATCCACAAACATCTATGCCAAGTTATTTCACCCATCAGGACTTAGGGACTGGGGATTTCCTTAGGAACATGACATGGTTGTACGCTTATTGGTTGGAGTATTTGACTGTGGCAGGGGGGTTGCCTTGCCTAATATTCATATCTTAATTTATCAGCCAGGATGTTAGTTATCCACATACACGTCTCTTTCTGCCAAGTAGGATGCCAATTCCCAGAGATGTCTTGGGAACTTACACATTTATTCGAACCCTACTTAAAATTGGTGCAAGTGTCTTTCTTATGTTGGGGTCTATCCCAGGGGCAGCTTATAAAGACAAATACCACAAAAGATTATACACAGGTGCAAGAAGTGCTGCTGGGTGGTTGGTTCAGGTCCAAGCTTATTGTGACTCACTATACAAACCAGTTCTACTTGACTTTATTGTGATTGGTTTGCAAGGATACAGAACATAACGGAATACATAATGAACTTGGGTATGACAAAACTTCCTATTAACAGCAGGAACAATATATGAGAATGTTTGCTTATATTTGTAACAGCACAAAAATGTCTGACTAGGCAGGTAACCGTTATGTAGGCTTTAACATGATTGGAGAAAAAGAAAGCCCATTAACATTGCAGAAAACAGAGGACATCTGACAGAAATATCACATAGGACAGGAGACATTTGGCAGAAAGATGCAGAGGAGAAATTTTCCTGGGATTGTCTTTCTAGAGGAACCACCAGTTCTTTGAGTTCAGCTGGATGCCCAGACAGACACAGGAGGCTCTGAATCTACGGAAGCTTTGAGTCCAGAGCAAGGAATGACGTAGGAGCCTCTGAGAGAGCGAATCACAGTGATGAAAGACTATGGGTTCCATCAAAATTGATAAAGATCTGTTCGGTGTAAGAGTGATTTCCACAGGAAAGGCATGGCTCAAGGAAGGAGGAGACACAGGGAGACAACAACACAGACAATGAAGAAGTCAGTCAGTGTGTGTAGTTTAGTTGAGACCAGTTCATTCAGTTAGGATGAGTTAGTTGAGAGTCAGTACAATGAGTGCAGTATGGTGTAGTTGAGTTTGTTTATGAGTTTTTGCAGTTCAGTGTGAGTCAGGAAAGGCACTTGAAGTCAGAGAATAACAAGGAGCCAGAAGGTCCCACAGACCATCTTTGACATCACAGGGTGAATCTAGGCAGGAAGAGAGGTGTGGGTAGGTACACAAGACCTTTGGCAATTTAACTCTTTCTTGCTATTATGGGAACAAAAGCTAATGGCTTCTGGCAGTCTAATTCCTGCTAATAGTAGCAGGGGATTAAAAGATCTTAGTTACTTAGGCTCTATACACTGGCTCATGGACCTCTGATCAGGCAAGAGGCTTAGAGTTTGTTAATCCTTCATGAGTCAGAGAGAAGGGAAAAGAAAAAGTCAGGCACGCAGACATGCACACTGGATCAAGCAGAAAAGGGTTATACCAAAACTTTATTACTGCTTTCAACTTTCTATAGCTTTTAAGGCAAAAGTTTCACCATGTATGGGAAAATTACCTCATAGATAAAATGTTACACAAAAGGGGAGTTACAAGAGGATGTTGATAGTAAGTTCAAAGCAATGCTTGATTCTATAAATTCATTACAAATTCAACGCAACAGTTTCACATGGCCTTATTTTATCATAGTGCATACCTGTGGATTTTTCCTTGGTACTGACCTAGAATGAATGTTTTTCCTTGATCACAAATCTGTTCCAAGCTTACTGCTCTTCTTAGTGCAATTTATGAAAGCTCATTGTATTCCTTATTATGCAGCCTTTACTTCCTAGTCCATGAGACAGGGTACATTCTATTCTTGATTCTAACTTTACTAAATCTTTCAGGCAAAACAGATAAATCTAACCCCTTAACCTTTCTTCCTAAAATTTTTTGAAATAAATTTTATAAAGTTATTAATTTTTCTAAACAGCATTAGTTCATGAAGGTCATCTTCATGTTGATGTGCAGGAATTTACCCAATATTGTGGGCTATCACCCAGGATAAGTAATCACACCAGGCTATAGGCAGGGAAGGTCTCCCAGTGTCTGCTCACACAAAGTCAAGTGTGTGAGGAATATAGCAATGACAAATATGAGAAAGCACATCAGTTGCAAGAAGTAATTCTGAGACTAAGTCTCGGCCCATGCCCCACCAGAGCTCACTATTCACAGCCGAGCATTTTAATGGGCTATCTTCAGGGAGCTCACTTGCCTGAGGCAGCTAATTCTGTATGGTGTCTACCAAGAAGATTGCAACAGATTGTCAGAGTTAGTTTGAAAACAAGAAAAGAAATTTAGTCAGAAGACAGTTTGAATCACTCAGATGAGAAAGGAATTTGATCTGTAACAGCTGAATTGAACAAGGCAGCCAGAGTTCAGAAAAAACTATAAAGGGTGAGCTTATTCAGCAATATGGCTCCAAGACCACAATTACATCTGGTGAATAAACATTACTTTTATATTGGTGTGTTGATTGTGGAGCTGGGGAACACCAGAGCGGACGGAGAAAGTGTCTGACTGTAGACAAATTGGAAGAGTTTTTCCATGAGATCTCAGACCAATTGGGGAGTAGACCATATGGCTATTACCAGAAAACAAATGGATGAGAGGAATGCTATTGATCATACCTAGTAAGGGAGCAGAAGTCCTAGGAATGTGGAATTGGCCATTGATATCCCTATGGAGACCTGTGAGGGGAAGATTTTATCACAGTAGTATGTCTGTCTAGCTCAATATCTAAAACAAATGAAACAGATTTACCACATGGAGTGTTACCCCAGGTTCTTCTCCACTGTTGTGGGAAGAGTGTTCTTGGGACAAGTTCTAGAGAACTATCAATCTTTAATCACCAGGCCCAGAAGATCTCCCATAGTATCCTGTGAAGTATTTTAGGGAGGGACTGGGCAACCTCTCATGGCAAGGATGGACAGTTGATTACCCAGTGTTTCTCAGCTCTGCATCGCAGACAAGACTTTGACAATGGGTGAGGGGAAGGACAGGACTGGACAGATGTCCCTAACTGAGGCCTAGGAGCCCTAAGCTTGAAAGGCTACACTTGGCATGACAGAATGACTTTTGGAAGGAGGTAAGGCCCTGAAAACAGGCCAGCCCAGAAAGGACACACACAAACAACAGGCTAGCCTGGAAGGGACACAATCTAAGAACAGGTTATCCAGAGATAGATACTTACCAAACAAGAGATCAGATGAGAGACTCAAGGAACCAAGACAGGAGAATTTCAAATCATTATTAAGTAAAGAAGACAGTCACCAGCAGGAGGTCCATGGTAGTCAGAGGATCACTAGTATGGTCAAATCAGAAGGAATGTTGGAGAGTATCAGTGACCTGGGGGGCAACCATGTAACAATATGTCTGATTTACCACAACAGATGTGAGGCTTCAGGAAAGAAGAGAACCAGTGCCATGTTGAAGCCAAAAGACAGAGCTTTAGTTTAGCCATGAACTGACAGGCTGTCTCTAAGTAAATGGAAAGCAGCCATGCCTAAAGAAAGTTTGAGTTTTATGGGGTGATTTTATTTGGAGGGGCGAGAGCTGGGGAACATTGAGGGAACAGGAAGTATTGTAAGAAACATAACTGTAGTAAGTAACATCTGTTATGGGGAGACTTCAGCTGGTTAAGATGGCAGAATGCTGTGGTCAAGATGTTCCACTGAGATGGCGGTCAGGTGACTTCTGAAAAGAACAGAATGTTCACCTTCCACTTCCCCAAAGGGGCTGCCTCCAACACTGGTCATGCATCTTGGTGAATCCGTCTTGGGCCAACCTAAGTGACTAGGGTGTTGTGTTAGAAGATGGCATGGCTCTCGGGGGGGAAAGTAGGTCATCAGAATTTGCTTACCTTCTGGGTTTTCAGGGTCTAGATTAGTAACTTGTAATAGGGTCTTTGTAAGGTGCTCTAAAAACTGAGATGGGTTTTCATGTTTGCCCTGGATGACTTATGGGAGATTTTCAAAATTTATTGGTTTTAAGACTGCCCTAAGGATACTAGCCAGGAGGCAGGGTATGAATCTATCTCTGGCTAAAATACCATCTGGGGAATTATAATTCCATCGAGGATCTTGGTCAGGTACTATCTCAGATCTGATTGGATATGTTTCCATCTGTTTGAGGACTCTCTTCTGCAAACTGGCCTGCATTTATCAGGAAGTAAATTATTAGTGAGGATCATATGTGCATCGTGGAAAGTCAAGCTATAAGCTTGAGTAACGTACTGAACTCTAATAAAGGCAGAGGAGTTAGAGGAATGAGATCCCAGTCTGTTTTCTATTTGAGAAAGTTTACTTAGTGAGAAAGAAACATGTACTACGATTAGCCCATCTACCCCAGCAACTTTCCTTAAAGGAGGAAATAATGTTGGGTCAGGTGTTCCGAGGCTTCAGAAATTTTGGGGGGCAGTTGGCTATGGTCTTAGAGCGAGTAATAAGAGGGCTGAAAGCAGGTGCCAATGCAGGGTGACTGGAGCAGCCCGCAACTGGCACAGGAGGAAGGCAGGGGTCTGAAGAGGTTGAGCAAGGAGACTCTGGGAAAGTCTAGTGGGAAGAAGCTGACGAGGTGGTTTTGAAAAGCACAGAGACAAGTCTGCATTGGAAAGTTTGTTAGCTGGATCAAGGGTTGTAGTGTCATCCAGTAGAGGTTTTCATGGCTGGGAAAAGTTGAGCTGGGGACAAGAAGAACAGAGAGGGGTTGGAGCCAAGATAGGTAAATGCTTGGGCCTTTACCAGACCGCTGGAAGTATGTAGGAATATCCCTTAAAATAACTGGATCGGGTGTGCCATTATCTTGTGATTTACAGCCGTTGTCTAATGGGTACAGAGTCCAGACCTTATTGAAGAGGTGTACCATCTTTGATGCCCTCAAGTTGAGTGCTAACTTTGGAGATTTGAGATTTTCCAGGAGACATCCCAGTGGGGAGCCTGGAGGCACAGCTGAAGATGATAAGGTACCTATTGGTTGAGGGGGATGGGATGTTATTGAATTATTCATACCAGTGTCCTGAGAATGAGTTCAACAACAAATTACAAGTAAACAGCCAGGCTAGATGTTGAGGTTGTCATTGAAGAACTAGGGCCTAAGATGAGTCCCAGACTCCCTGGAAAGCAGCCCAACTAGGCCTAGTTTTTGCTGCATGGCTGCAAGAGCCCAAGGCAGGTTATGAGAAGTGCTTTCGAGAGGGGAATCACCTAAGGGGTGAAGTCCTGTTTTGTATGTTGGCTAGGAGGCTACTCAGGGACCATGAAATGCCAACCCCTAAGCCCACTGAGGCTGGCCAGACCTTTCTGGGGAACAGGGCCTCCCCTGCTACTGGAGAGAAAACCTTACCAATCTTCCAATGCTTGTGTGAGAACGACTGGTTATCTGTTAGCAGGAAGAGTGGGGTTTTGTGGTTGGTGGGCCTGTCTGAATGAGGTTTGGCCCGAGGGACTTGTTGTAGCAGCAAGCGCACATAGTGGAAGTCTGGTGCCGCATGGCAGCAGTGGCAATGGTAGGTGGTGGCCCGTGGCAGTGCTAGTAGAAACCCCATGTCATCGTTGGGGGTTAAAACACATGTGGCAGTGGCAGCAACACCAAAAGTTGTGTTAGAAGGTAGCTTGTATCTGAACAGATCACATCAAGCCAGCACAGCTCCACAAAAAGAGGATTATTAGGAGGAAGCAAGGAAGAAAAGGAGGAAAGAAGGGGGCAAAGAGGAAGAAGGGGTGAGGGGGTTGGGGTCTTTGCCTTTTATTTGGGTTGTGCCTTAGTCATGCACACCACAGCACAGGTGAGATGCATGTTGGGAATGTGTGGCAGTTGCATGGCAACAGAATCATGAGGGTCCTGGTCACCTAGGGGTGACATCGTTGCTGGATTCAGAACTGACTGTAGACAGCTTCTGATGCCAACATAAGGGAAATAACTAGGGTTGACCTCTGGCCTTTATATGCCTTTGCACATACATCAGCATAATAAGAAAAGTTTTATCTTCTTCACAACTTCAGCGTTTTCAATACAAACCAAATCGCCTCCTTTACTTTGGGGTCTGTGTGAGTTAGAAGAAAGCTGCTTACCTCCTAGATGTCAGGAAGCAAAAGGAGAGAGAAGAAAACAACAAAGCCTCAGGATCACCTTCTCAGGCATGTCCCCAGTAACCTAAAACCTTAGATCATGTCACAATTTATACCAAGTGTGAATCAATGTTAGGATCCTTTATGAGATTCCACAGAATCAAGACAACTCCATGCTTTTCTTAGTTTTTCAGGTCAGTCCACCATATGTCATTGATGCTCAATCTGCTCCCCCCCACTCCCGAATATGTTGGCATCACAATGTCAGCCCAGCCCACCGGCTTTGGAGCTGTATTTGTGTTGTTTTCTGTGGGGTCAAAATCATCCTGCAACTGTCTCTCCCTATTCTCCATTTCTGTTCAAAAGACATGGCACGACATTGTTTTGTTTTGGGGTGGGAAGCAGTGATCAGAGCTTAGGGCATTCCTGGCACATGGAGGGAATCACTCTGCCTTTGAGCTACATCCTCAGTCCTAGAACATTTCCTTATACATATTTTCACCAAAGAAAGAGACACAAGTTAGGCAAACACACACCATCTATGGAGACCCCAGAATTTCTAACAGTCACAGTTTATGGAGAACAGTGTGGAGTTAGTCTTCCTCTTACCCTGAACGCCAGGGCACTGTCTCTCAACCTCAGCTCATCCAGGGATGAGATGAGTCCCCTCCTACACTGTAATCCCTCTTCCCTGACAGAGCAATGTGGCTCTCAGGTAAGTGGCTGATTCTTGATCCGTTTCCACCTAAGGAGAATAATGAGATCTGAGCTCAAGACTGTCAGCTGTGAAATTATTTGAATTATAGTCTAGCAGTGGTCAGACAACTTTTCCATGGTGGTTACAGAGAACAAATACATCTCCTTGTCTAGGAAGCTGTTTAAACTAAGAGAATTTCGTCTGTCTGGAGTAATTAAACATGTATGCCCAAAGCCAGGTAGACAAATAAGCTAGACTTTACTGTTGCTTGCAGTTTTATGGCATGTGTGTTTTCCTGGGACCGAGGCTGCCCCACCAGCCCTCTCCAGGCTCCCTTTCATTCCACCCGGCTTAGCTGGGAAGGTGCCACCAGCACTGATATGGCCTCTCTAAGGGCCTTTGCTCTGGGAAGGGTCGCTTTACCTGCCCGCACCTGAGACCCCAGAATCCTCGGAGAAGGGACACATATACAACTTTATTATTTTAGGACTTGCCGGCTAGCATCATTGTTGGGCTCAGATATATCCTGCCTGAAAAGGCATGCCCTCGTCAATCATTAACTCTGTTTCTCCTCCTGCCCTAAGCTTAGTGCCTTTCATCAGCTAGCCCCAGCCAACCTCCTTGGCCATCCTCCTGTAGAGGAGGCCATGGGTTCTAGCTGCCCCCAGATCTCACATGATTGCTGTGTGCTCCTTGTTCCAAAGCATGACAGAGAAGCCCCCTCTCCTTCCTTGTGTCTCTTATTCCTCCTGGGATCTGGAAGTCCCACCTGTACCTTTCACAAAGCCATTGGACCCCTGCCTTCTTTATTGGCAAAACTCAAGAACCAATTAGGGAACTAAACCTAGTATCTGCACCTCCCCTTACAATTTACACATTCCTCTAGACAATGCCCTGCCTTCTTGCTTGTCTGTTTCTTTGACTCTTCATTCCTTCTAACTCAAGAGGGGATCTTCTTTATCACTAATTCGTCATAACCTGAGTCGATCAGGAACACCATTAAGAAATGTTGATACAATGCCTTGGATTTGCTGGCAGAGGGGCCTGCTGTAAAACCACCCAACCCCACACCCCAGCTGTGTGCTACTAAGGAAACTACATTCCTTGGAAGGCTGCCAAGAATAGCAGAAATTTTACCACCTCTGAAATATATTTTCAACGATCGTATCTGCCTGGGGGAAGAAGAAAGGGACCTTTCCTCCAGATATCCAGTTTGTCCCCTCTTGAGCTAGCACCTGCATGTTACCGTAAAGATACTTAGATGCTACTTGGTAGGAAATGTTTTTCTAGAAGGGAGAATATACAGGAGGTGAGGACATGCCTACCTCAGTTTTCGGGGAGGAACTATGATCCCTAGGACGTGGCAGCTTGAGGCAAGAAGATAGCCTTGAGGCTGAGACAGACCTTGCCTCAAAACAAACAACAACAAAAGAGACAGAGGGGCTTCTTTGTTATAATCAATACCGACCAGGCCTTGGAATATATCAGTCTTGTCTTAAAAGATAGCTTGTGCACCATAAACTTCCTTGTCCAAGATTTTAGCCTCTGTACATATGATCCCAGTCATAATTACGAGCAAAACTACAGATAGAGATTCAACTTGAGTTGGAATAGGTGAGTCTAGACTCAAAACGGATAACAGTGTTGACGGTTAGAGACACTAGTGTCCCTTGTGTGGTCAATCTGCCAGTCTTTTCCCCCAACCCCACTTAGGACACATCTGTTGGCCACTGTGGGGTGGTGAGCTGTGATAGGCAGCCTGGTCCCTGGTCAAGCTCAGGCTTAAAACCCCAGTGACCCAGCAGGTGACTGTGGCCTGCAAGGAACAGCAGGCATTTGTCCACGCCCGTTGAGCCCCAGTACTCCTGGACAGTGGTACTCTCCTGCAGTAGCTACAGCCTCCCACAAACCCAGCAGAGAGGTGTGTGGCCATCAGTCAGGTAGGAGCAGCACCGAGACCTCCCACATGCAGATAAGGTTTCCCCAAGCTCTCAGACCACGCCTATGAGAAGTACCAGCTGTCAGACCTTGATCTTCTCCAAAACTGTATATAAGAATCCTATCTGAAAGGAATAAAGGTGTGAGAACTACTCTGTCATCTGAGAGTTTCTGTCATAAGAGCTGTAACACTGCCGCGTGGGAAGAGGTCTGCTCCCCTGCACTCCTCACTGGTAGTCACAGGCCTAGCCCAGCCTGACTCAGTGCAGAGCAGTTGAGTCAGTGAGCATCGTAGAAGGCGGAGCCTGAGGTGGAGCCAGCGGCAGCAGTGGAGGCCCCAGAGAGGACTCCCCCTTCCTGCTCACACTCTCTCCTCCGTGCCTGAACCCTCAAACCAGGCCCCGCCAGAGATCTCCGTGGAAAGCCCCCAGTACACAGGCCCACAGGCCACTACCCAGGTTTTAGTTCCTATCAACTTGAAATAATCACTGACGTGTATATATAAAAAAGGATTACCAATTAAGAAATTATTGTTCTGGCTGGGGGCATGAAGCCATGAAGGCAGACCTGGTGCTGGAGGAGTTGAGAGTTCTGCATCTCGATTGCCAAGCAGCAGAAATGAATGCCACACTAGGCCTCACCTGGGCATCTGAGACCACAAAGGCCAAGCTCACAGCAACACAGTTCCTCCAACAAGGCAACGTCGACTTCAGCGAGACCACAACTCCTAATAATGCCATCCTTACTGGCATTACGAGCATCCCATGAAGGCCAGTTTTATTCAACTCACCACAGTGATGATGGACCAGAATATGTAAACCAAGGTGGTAGATGTAGTAGTGGAGGGGGAAGATATGGTGGTTACAATAAAGGAGAAAATTTTTGTGGAGGTGACTAGAATGGTGGTGGGAATGTGAAATGATTCTGTAAATTATAGAGGACCGCACCCGACAAATTATGAATCCACGAAGAGGGTGCAGTTCTGGTTGAGGAAGTGGAGCCGTTCTGCTGTGGCTCTGCATCTGGGTGGACGTTGGTGGACACAATAGCAGAAGGTTAAAGGCACTGTGAAGGAACTACAGCTGTTAGTACGAAAGAGCAAGGCTCTGTCAGGAAAGCCACAGGTTACTTAGAGACAGTCAATCTAAACGCGTTAGAGGAACTGGAAAAATCTGCCACAGTGGAAACAATTATTCATAGTGAGAAAAATTATTACAGCTTAAACCAGAAACCCTTATTGTATCATAACCATACTTTGCAAAATATGTGCAGCTCTTGATTCATTCAATGTAGTAACAATTGAATGAATGTGTCTTCCTGAGGTCTTTTATCTGTGTAGCTTTGTCTTTTATCTTTTCATTTCGTCAGTCCATTGCCATGTGAATTAAGAAAGTGGCACCGGGAATTTTAAAAGGAAGGATTTTCTTTTAACTTAAAGAAACAGAACAAAACTGCACCCACCTTCCTGACATAAGAGGAATCCAGTCAAGTGCTTCGTGGTTTGTGATACATCCAGGTGCATAAATGCTGGCCCACAGCCCAGCAGGCTCATTCCAAGAATCTTGGCACATGTGTGAAGCTCTGAGAGTGTTGTCATTTAGACAGGGAAAGAAGGATTTGTACTTGTCCCCAGATTAAATCCAGAGGTGCTGTGTGGCCGGAACAGCGGGGCTGCCTCTAGGTAAACGTGGAGAGCCGTGCAGCTGCAAAAGCATCTCCCACAGGAGGACCCGATTGAGGACTGCCTGAGAGACCAAGGATTGCTTGTGCAGACAGTGCCAGCCGATCAGGAACTGCTGTTTAGAAGAGACGCTTCCTTGGAACCAGTGGGGTGTGGGTGGAGGGTATGAAAGGGGCTTGCAGCATCGCTCACATGAGCCTGCTGTGGCGTTTCTCAGCTGCTCCCAGAGTCCCAGTCATTGACTCTGTGCCACCTCACCTCCAACCCCCAAAGGCAGAGAGGGTTGGGCTATGAGTAGTCCAAAGCACAGGCAGCCGAGCTCATTAGCCAAGAAACATGACAGAGGACGTGCTTTTAGTGCTCACAGTGGCAGAAGGTGCTTTTCAGACTGCCTGAAGGAAAAAAGATATTCATGGTCTCACTCAGCACTGGACTCTGAATGCTGCAGTACTGACCGGATCGTAAGATGTGCCCTGACAGTGGGTACAATAGTGGCCGGACATTTACAGGGTAATCAACTGCTTTCTGGTATGAAGCCTGTTCCCATGAAGCATTTTGTGCCTTGTACTATAAACCTGGCCAAACACCTCTGACTGGAGAAATCATGATCCTTAAGGGAAGACCCTACTGTTATTGTTTAATATTATTGTTTATACCTTGCAACATTACAGAGAAACCTCTTTCCTGCAGTGGGTAAAAGATAATGCAGAGGCCAGGTGGTGATGGCCCAAGTCTTTAATCTCAGCACTCAGGAGGCTGAGGCCAAAACAAACAAACAAAAAACAAACAAACAAACAACAACAACAACAACAACAAAACCCTGTCTTAAAAAAAACCAACAAAAACAAAATCAGATGATGCAGAGACTGTAACTAGTCAAAGTGCTAAGCATAAATACCTCGGAGTGCACAGCTATGAATGAATCATTTTATCAGCCTCCACCATGTCACGGGATTTCTGGGATATGGCTCTACCTGGAATTTTCACCAAGTTAATCACAAAGTGTGTGGGTAGATGTAAATGGAAACCCAGAATTGACTCACCTCCATAGAAAATGAATATAAATTAGAAACTTGAATATAGCTATTCACTCTCTGACTTAGGGTCTGAATGGATCATTAATTAGAGCCAAAAGTCCTGACACTGCCCAGACATGATGTCTTAGAGAAGCCCTTCCTGACAAGGAACTGCGGGCCCCTGTGCTAGCCCAGCCTCAGGTTCACGGGATGTGAGCCATTAGTGGGGAGGGAAGAAGGGATGGATACAAGGCTGGAGTCAGACTCCATCTGAAGCCCCGTGCCCCTCCTCTCCCAGACAGCACTGCGTAGGAAAATTCTTCACAAATTTCAGATTCCCATCTCTATTCTGAGTCTCTTTGTAAAGTGGGTTACACCTAACCCATCTCAGGATCACTGTGGAACTTACTAAAACCAATTCAGATGAAAACATTATAAAAAGCCACAGGAAGAGTTTGTGCAAGAAAGGCAATTGACATTTCCCTAATATCTGTTATAAGCCTAGAAGACAAAATCTTCTCACTCAATCTACCCAGCATAATAGAGATTATTATGAAGTATTCAGCAGTGAATCGCTCTTTTGGTGTGTTGTATTTTGCTTTTATTTTACTCTAGTTTGTTGAGACAGGGTCTCAGGCTAGCCCCCAATTGATATGCAACCCAGAACAATTTTCCTGATCTTCATGCCTCTCTTGTGCTGGGGTTACAGGCATGCTCTATCACATCTGGATTTGTTAGCTTGTTGATTAAACAGAACCACACTACAAAGCTATCATTCCTTAGCTGGCCAAATCTCTACTCAAAAGCTGTATATGGGAAGGACATCATTGGAGTTTGGCATTTGGTGTGAACACTTACAACTTCTAGCCTTTTATCACCTACCTGAATGTAAAGAGTCCAAAGACAGAGTGATTAACCCAACTCTGGGTGACCTCGTCTCAGCTCATTATCAACTGTGGGAGGTTTTGTTTTATGACAGACTCTTTGAGAGGCAGAAGCAGGCAGATCTCCATGAGACTGAGGCCAGCTTAGTCTATAAAGTGAATTCCAGGACATCCAGGGCTACACAGTGAGACCCAGTGTCCTGAAAGAGAAAGAAAGATAGAAAGAAAGAAAGAAGGAAGGAAGGAAGGAAGGAAGGAAGGAAGGAAGGAAGGAAGGAAGGAAGGAAGGAAAGCTTGCTGTAAGGGGCAGAGAAGCACATAAAAGTCACCACATCAGGGTAAGTGAAGTTCATTTAATATATTTTATTTCCAAAAAGCGAGACACAAAAATTTGTCAGGAATACTTAAGTCAATCACAGTTTTTACTCTAGTTTGTTTGATCTCAAGCAAGAAAAGCTTTTGGTTTCTTTGGGAGGTGGCAGGCTGGGTTTTCTGTATTGTTCTGTTCTGTTCTGTTCTATTGTTAAGCTCTTCCTATCAACCCAAGCAGACCGACAGCTCTGCATTGTCCACCATACTCGGTACTTAATTTTGTGTTTATAAGTATTAAAAGACTCAACAGGCTGGTGAGATGGCTCAGAGGTTAAGAGCACTGACTGCTCTTCTGGAAGCCATGAGTTCATATCCCAGCAACCACATGGTGGCTCACAACCACCTGTAATGAGAAACTAATAAGAAACCCATGGGCAGGAACAAGAGGGGTCAGGAGTGAGCAGATGAGCTGTGTTCAATTCCCAGCACCCACATCATGGCTCACAGGCCTCTGTACAGCTACAGTGCACTCATATACATAAAATAAATAAATAAATCTTTTAAAAAATTAAAAAATAAAAAGTCAATATTTTTATTTATCTTAAAATTGAAACCATCATTATTATTATTGCGAATTACAATACATCCAAAGTTTTGTTTTGTTTTTATTTTTGTTTGGATGCAACAAACATCCAAAGTTTTTTGTTTTTTGGTTTTTTTGGCAAGACTGATAGGTCATTTCTCCACTTCCCATTAAAGCTGCTTACCATAAAAATGATCTTAAAAGTGGGAGCCTAAGGCCTAGCTAGCTCTTCCAGGGAATATATCCCAGGATGCCCACAAACTCATGCAGCCAGGGTGTCCAGCACTTAGGACCCTGGAACCTGAGGCTCTCCTCTTCCTGCTCTGTCCTTATTCCTATAGAGAGCAGTAGAACAGGCACTCTCCTCCAAAACTTAAACACACACACACACACACACACACACACACACACACACACACACACCAAGAAGCTTGAGGTCTTCAATTTAATAATCAAGAGCCAGTTTCGCAATGGCAGTGTGCCAAGCTTTCTACCCGTAGAGCCTTCTCCTGCCTCTCCCACAGGCTTCTCTTGCTCAAACCAGTTGTCTGTGGTCCTTTCCAGATGATCTGGGAATTACAAATTGAGCTGACAGTGATGGTTTCCTAAGTCTGTAGTAGCATTCCCCCCAATTATGGAGAATTTCATTAAACAGTTACACAGACCTCCGGTGAGATAAATCAGGTCTTCAGGATCAGATGGAGCACAGGATTAAATCCCCACATTGCTGCCTTCTCCTGTCATCCTGGAAACATCGAAATCTGATATTCTGTGCTTCCCATGGCTCAGGGCCAACCTCTCTTCCCCGCTACATCTTCCTTCTCCTTCCTACACTATGGGAGTCCTGAGCCTTCCCTCAAGCTCACTATGTTCCCTTGAGTGTTCTCCAGTGCCCACAAGCATCCCTGTCTTATCCCCGTCGACTGACTTCCTCCTACTACAGGTTTCCCTCCTCTGGGGCAGAGGGTGACTCATGCAGGTACACGTGTTTCCCAGCACTCTAGTGCTTCTGTAATTAATTTTCTTATTTACTGTAAATAAGCTCCTGGAAGCCTCTGCTTCACACATCCTGCACTTTCTGAAGCCTCTCACATGAGGTGTCTTCAAGGCTATAGATGCTCATCATATTAGTCACAGACTGATAGAATATACATGTATTCTATATGTATATGTTTATGTATGTGTATGTGTAGGTGTAGCTGTGTAGGACCTGAAAAAAACCCAAGGGCACCCCAGCACCCCATGCCTTGGAAGGCGACACCCAGATCACTCGAGAGAAATGGTCTTGATGCAACAATAAGAGGATTTTTATTCCAGAGGCTCTGGGGTTCACAGCCGTACACCCCACAGGGGTAGAGGACTGTGAGCCATGAGTGCAGAATCAGGACAGCTTTTATAGGTTTACAGCAAAACCCTCGTAATGCAAACCAGTCATTCCTTAACATCAAGAGCCCACACAGTGCGAGCCAATTGGTTTGTACCACTCTATAGCTTCTAAGCCAATCACTTTAAATTATCCAAGCCTGTGCTCTGAGGACCAATCAGTTTCCTATAGAAGCCAGATAGCAACTAGTTAGCTCATTTCCTGTTATGCATTTCCCTGTTACGGGGCCAGGGTTACATACTCATTTATTATTACTGGGCCAGAATCACTTATTCGAGGCCCTTTTGCCTAGTTCCTAACAAAGAGTGGGCTCAAGGAATGTGACCTTTCACCTAGTTTCTAACAAAGAGTGGGCTGAACTTCTGACTTTTTGGGGTGATTTAAGAGTTAGGCATGGGGGATTTTTAGGCTACAATTCTCATCCTTTCAGCTATAGGTGTAGATATAGGTGTAGATGTAGATGATGTATATGTAGATGATTTATATGTATATGTATATGGTGTGTATGTGTATGTGTTTATGTATGTATATGTATATATGGAGAGGGAGAGATGAAGAGAGACAGAGAGAAAGTGGGTTGATTCGTGTGATTTATAGGGTGTGATTCGGGTAGTTGAACCTAGCTATCTACCAACAGAAAATCCAAGTATCCAGTAGTTGTTCAGTCCACAAGGCAGGATATCTCAACTGGTCTCCAGTATACACCAGAATCCCAAAGAGGTTGGCTCTACATCAGTGAATGGATGAACTTGCTATTGAGGGTGGTAGGAAACAGGAAAAGAATGAAAGCTTCATTCTTCCATGTTTTTTATAAAGGCTGCAACAAGAAGGTGTGGCCCAGATTAGCATGGGCTTTTCCACTTCAAATTATTTAATCAAGAAAATTCTCTAACAGGTGTCCCCAACCACTTGGGTTTTAGTGAATTCCAGATGTAGTCAAATTGCCAACCAACAACAGCCATGATACTCAGTGAAGGTTTGTTGATTTGAACTGAATCATGAACTGAGTTTTCTGATTTAGCCTATAAGCAGTTAACGCTGTGTCGACAATAGATTCATTTCAGTTAGAAAGGAGGAAGGTAAACCAGTAAGAAGGCTGGGCTGACTCCATGACTGGCTTCAAGTTGATAGTTTAGGAGATTAGGCCTAAGAACTGGGCAAGCCCAGGCAAGTCAGTTACACTAGGCTCCAGCCTCCATGCCCCAGTAATAGTTCCAGAATGCCTAGAGGTAGAAAAAGATAAAGATCATCTACCTTGAACTGCAATGTGCTTTAAATTGAGCCTGGAAGTTCACTTTGTTTTTTTTTTTTTTTTTTTTTTTTTTTAATCTTGGTAATAGAAGACCTCAGCATGCTAGACTTCTGTAGAGTAAATCTTTCCTTGCATTTAAACTATTTGAGTCTTTTTCAGCAAATCATGAACCCTTACATTTGGAGACAGGATTGTCTGGAGACCCCCTGACCCAAATTGTGGAGTGTTTTTTCAATCATTAAGTTAGGGCACATGGTTGTCTTTTGTCTTATCCATCTCTGTGCTTCTGTTTTGGGTTTAATATAGAGGCGAAGAGGGACAAAGCAGACACATATTTTGTCCCCCAGCCAGTGACACTCCTGTAGGACACTCCTGACTCACTTACCAGAAGTCAGAAAACTTGCTAGTTCTCATTTGGATTCTGAACTGGTTGTAGGTTGGGCCTTCCATGCACAAGGAGGAAGACCATCTGAGATGGCCTTCCAGTTTGTTTTTGTTTTCCCGTGAATGTCTTGTGTCTGTCCATGTGTATTCTGTTTGTGCATTTTGTCCTCTTGTACAAATTTTCCTTTGATTCCTAAGATGAGCTAGACATAAAACACCCCACTGGGCCTTGTCCTGAACCATTTTAAGGACTTTTACCAAGTCACAGAAGACTCCTGTCTGGCTGTGCATCCCTGCAAACTAACCATCCTTTGATGAGTAATCCATCTATAAAGCAGGATGGACTTCCCATCCCCCATCATTTAGGGTGAAGGCTTAGTTTCTGAGGCCTGGGACCATCTGCACCAAGTGTTGTAGGCCTCCCCACTCCCCACTCTTCTTCCACTAAAGGATAGTCAGCCTCAGCCTCCCTGCCTGAGACCAGGTACCACAGCCCTAGGAGATTTCACCTGCACCCCCAGGCCTACTCTGTTTCAGACTGTCTTCCCAGAATGCTCTGAGACCTCTAATTTTCCTACAATCTTCTTTGACCTTCACAATGTGCTTTAGCTACAGATTACAGAAGAAGCCCCCTAAGGATAAGGAGCCACACCCTCCCACTTTCTCTTCATTTCTTTATTTATCCTCCTCCTCTTTTCTTTTTCCTCACTGAATAGCAAGGTTAGCTCCCAGCATGCACCCGTCCCCTTTACCAGTCTTCTGAGAGTCTTGATTACCTGCAGAGGCCTCCACATAGAGCTTGACCTTCCTCTTCACATACTGAACCAGCACCCAACTCACCATCCCTATGTATGGTTCCACCACCCTCTGACCCAGGAAGATGAGGTAACGACCTCCTCAAGAAGTTGGTACCACATGCCCCTGACTGAGGGCACACCCTAGGAAATCCATCCACTCTTACTTACACATGTGGGGCTAAATTTAAAACACATAAGAGGCTGCCAGTGGTACTCATTGGGACATAAGTGTTAGGATAAAGTAGTAGTATAAGAAGTTTATTGGGGACTAGGGAGAGACTGAAAGGCCATCTTAGAGTGCAGACATGAGAATGAGAAAGACAAAGACAGAGAAAGACAGAAAGAGACAGAGATAGAGATTCAGAGAAAGAATAAAGACAGAGAATGAGGGAGAGAGAGAGACAGAGAGGTCAAGGCAAAGGAGAGAGAGAGAGAAAAAGAGATCAATTTGGAGTGTCTGGGGCCCTTTATGTGCCACACCTGGCAGTGACAGGTGATGACCTAAGCTGCTGCTAGGTCCCCTTGGACAGGCCAGTGGAAAGACCTCATTGCTAACACTCCCTAGTTTTGTTTATTATAAAAAATGATGAACTAGAAAGGGCTAGGGATAAGGCAAGAATGAAGTCACCAAGCTCTTTAGACAGCTTCCTCTTGTCTGGGGATGATAACATCTTTAGAGAAACAAGAAAACTGGGATGCTGGCCAAATCCTGACCTTTTCCCTCACTTTCTAGTTTCTGTGAGACTGCTGAGAGCTAGAAAAATGCAGACCGTTGAAACAGTCTGTGAGGCTGGACCAGTTGGGGCTAGCATCTTTCAAGGGGTTCTGAATACAGACTTTTGAGGGAACACCTGGACCTGGCAGAAAACAGATAAAGCAAAATAGAGGTGGAGATAGAGGTAGAGAGATAGATAGAAACATATCAAATATGCTACAGATATATAGATATACAAATTTTGGGGACTGGAGATAAAAATTAGGGGGAAGTTTTTCTCTTATTTGTCTATTTGAAACTTTTAAGTCTTTGGTCCTGGCATTTAGGGTAGGGGAGTCCCAAGACCATGGAAAGAAAAGCAGATTCCTTCCACCCTCAGGAATAAATGGAATAGGCAGGTGGGAAAGAATGTTGATTGACAGGAGTGCTTATCTGGAATCCATTTGATCCACAAGGGATGGGTTTGAGACAATTTACTGAAGTGTACAAAAAGTAATTTTTCTTTTTTTAATTTTCAAAAAGAGAGAAGTTTTAGATGTGTTACCATTACCATTGCTTGTAATCTATACTGAAATCCACAGTGTAGAAAAGGCATCAGACTCACATCATTTTGTCATAGTAGAAGCTTGGGAAACAGTTTTGGGTTAAAAGTATAAACACACTTTAAGGCAAGCTCAGGGGAGGCAGAAGCCTTCTGTGGAACAGAAGGGCAGACACTTAATAAACTTTGATGTTCATGATGAAAGCAGACAGGTCAGCCTCTAGGTACTGATTGAGGAGAAACTTTACCTTAGATATAGAAACTTTACCTTAGAGGGAGAAAATAGCCACAGGCATCTGGAAGGGTCCACAGTTAACAGGCCTATGAGAGGAGGAAGGGAGGAAGAGGATGAGGAAAAGCAGGAGGAGAAGGAGGAGAAACAGGAGACACACAAATAGGGGGGAGAAATGGAGAGGGAGGGTGGAGGGGGAGGTAGAGGGGGAGGGAGAGGGAGAGGGTGAGAGGGAGAGGGAGAGGGAAAGGGAGGGAGAGAATGAGAACTTGGGAACCCAGAGACCAAAGGAAAGAGCAGCCAAAGTGACTGAGTTATATTGGGTAGAGCATCTGGGAAAGAGCAGTGAAGCTCAAGGGCTAGAGATTGAGGGTAGGGGTGGGGTGAGAAGTGCTAAGCAGCCAGGATGCTGTAAAGGACTGGGACAAAGGGAGACTGGGGCCAGAGTCAGTTCTGATATGTTAAATAGGCTCCACTGTTAGTCATTTGTCCTGAGTTTGAGACTTAACATTCTGGCCTTTTGATTGATGGTAAAGGGCAACCTAGTCTTTTCTATAACTACTTACAGCTGACATTGGAGCATCATTGCTGGGGACCCAGGAAGGCTAGAATTGTGGTCAAAGGACATGCGCGGGATATCTGTTTTGCTTGCTGCTCCCTGCTCAGCTTTTGCAGGACTACCTAGAGTTAGCCACATTAGAGCAGACTATAAGGGAGAGAGTTGGGAATCCAAGGCCCATACCTAAACATAGTGAAAGCAATAGACTGCAAACCGGTAGCCAACATCAAATTAAACAGAGAAAAACTTGAAGCAATCCCACTAAACTTGGGGACCTGATAAGCCTGTCCACTCTCTCCCTACCTATTCAATATAGTACTTGAAGTTCTAGCCAGAGCAATCAGATAACAAAATGAGGTCAAAGGTGTACAAATTGGAAAGGGCAGAAGTCAAAATATCACTATTTGCAGATGATATGATAGTATTCTTAAGCAACCCCAAAACTTCCACCAGAGAACTCCTAAAGCTGATAAACAACTTCAGCAAAGTGGCTGGAGATAAAATTAACTCAAACAAATCAGTAGCCTTCTTTTACTCAAAAGAGAAACAAGCTGAGGAAGAAATTAGGGAAATGAGACCCTTCACAATAGTCCCAAATAATATTTGATACCTTGATGTGACTCTAACAAAGCAAGTGAAAGATCTGTATGACAAGAACTTTAAGCCTCTGAAGAAAGAAAGCTAAGAAGATCTCAGAAAATGGTAAAATCTCCCATGCTCATGGATTGGAAAGATTAATATAGTAAAAATGGCCATCTTGCTGAAAGCAATCTACAGATTCAATGCAATAGCAATCAAAATCCCAAATCAATTCTTCATAGGTCTAGAAAAAGCAATTCTCAAATTCATCTGGAATAAAAAAAATCCAGGATAGCAAAAACTATTCTCCACAACAAAAGATCTCCTGGGGGAAATCAACATCCCTGATCTCAAGCTCTACTACAGAGCAATTGTGATAAAAACTGTTTGGTATTGGTATGCAGACAGGCAGGAAGATCAATGGAATAGAATTGAAGACCCAGAAAAGAACCCACACACTCACAGTTACTTGATATCTGACAAAGGAGTTAAAATCATTCAGTGGAAAAAAAGACAGCATTTTAAACAAATGGTGCTGGATCAACTGGAGGTCTACACACAGAAAAATGCAAATCGACCCATTCTTATCTCCTTCTACAAGCTCCTATTCAAGTGGATCAAGGATCTACATATAAATCCAGACATACTGAAGCTTATAGAGGAGAGAGTGGGGACTAATCTTGAACACATGGGCACAGGGGGAAAGTTCCTAAACAGAACATCAATGGCTTCTGCTCTAAGAGCAAGAATCGACAAATGGGACCTCATAAAACTGCAAAGCTTCCTTCTGTAAGGCAAAGGACATGGTCAGTAGGACAAAACGGCAACCAACAAATTGGGAAAAGATCTTTACTAATCCTACATCTGATAGAGGGCTAATGTTCAATGTTTACAAAGAACTCAAGAAGTTAGTCTCCAGAGAGTCAAATAACCCTATTAAAATGGGGTACAGAGCTAAACAGGAAATTCTCAACTGAGGAAACTCAAATGGCTCTAAAGCACCTAAAGAAATGTTCAGCATCCTTAGTTATCAGGGAAATGAAAATCAAAACAACACTGAGATTTCAACAGAATGGCTAAGATGAAAAACTCAGGGGAGTTTTCGCAGATGCTGGAGCGAATGTGGGGAAAGAGGAACACGTCACCATGCTGGTGGGATTGCAAGCTGGTAAAACTAAGTCAGTTTGGCGATTCCTCAGAAAATTAGACATAGTACTACCTGTGGACCCAGCTATACCACTCCTGGGCATATACCCAGAAGATGCTCCTACATGTAATAAGGACACATGCTCCACTATGTTCATAGCTGCCTTATTTATAATAGCCAGAAGCTGGAAAGAACCCAGAACAAAGTAATGAATAAATGGACTAAACCATCAACCAAGGGGAACATACGGTTCCAGCCAAAAATGTGGCAGTGGAATACCTTGTTGGGCATCAGTGGGAGGAGTGGTCCTTGGTCAGGTGAAGGATCTTTTAGGGCTCAATAGATGCCCCAACAAAGGGAAATGGGGGGGGGAGGTGGGAGTGTGTTGGGTGGAGGGGCATATACTTGGAGGCAGGGGATGGGAGGAGGGGTTGGGGATTTTCAGGGAGGGGGAAAATGGGAAAGGTTTTACCATTTGAAATGTAATGAAGCCAGGCGGTGGTGGCGCATGCCTGTAATCCCAGCACTAGGGAGGCAGAGGCAGGTGGATTTCTGAGTTCGAGGCCAGCCTGGTCTACAGAGTGAGTTCCAGGACAGCCAGGGCTACACAGAGAAACCCTGTCTCAAAAAAAAAAAAAAAAAAAAAAAAAAAAAAAGAAAGAAAGAAAGAAAGAAATGTAATAAAGGTTATATTCAATAAAAAATATTTCTAAGTTGATTCAAAGTTGAAGATTATCATGGGAAATAATACAGATAAAATGGCAGACATAGAAACATTACTAAATTAATTGGAAGAGGAATTACAAACATTTTTTGAAGATTTACATGGATAATACTTCTGGTAGTCAATGACTTTTTTTTTCTTTTCTTTTTGATCCCCACACTCTGTGGCACTCAACCTTGTTCCCTGCCTGATCTCCCAGAGAGAGGCTGCAGAGGAGGCAGCCTTACATAAATGTTCCAGTGTTGTGGGAAATATTGAAATGATTGACCGGCCAACCCTCTGCAGTGGTGTCGGACCACACTCTCGTGCTCCTAACACCACTGACTCTCGGGAGCTGCTGCCCTCTAGGCCTGCAAGCTCTCCAGCCCTGCGGGGCCATAGGGCCTCTCCTGGGCCATCTCACTCAGCAGTCCCTCTGTTACCATCTCTCCAGCGGGGGACCCCGAGTTCCTCTCACTATCACGCAAAGTCCCACACACCCACAGTCTGCCAGCTCACCGTTCAATTACCTGGTAAAGCATGACTCTTAATTAGTTAGCAAATTAGAGTTATGGATATTAAAATCACAATTATAAGAAACCAATACAGTAAAAGACTTATGCCAAAATTTCTAACCTTTAGACACAGAAACACAGAGTAAAACGTCAGAAGCCATGTTTCTTCTCCAATTTCCTGGGATCTCACTCTCCCCCGGACCTCCCACTTGACTTCTCCCCACAACTCCTGGCTCTAACCCCTATTTCCCCATCCAATCACCGACCCTCTCTGTACTGATGAAATCGCACGGGAAAATTCCTGCAGCATTCCAGGACCATGCTCTTCTCACTGAGTCTGAAGAGGTCACGAACATGAGGCATCAACCTTCTATTTTGTCTCCGTGCTATTCTCTCTACTTTACTGTCAATAGCCTGGAGATATCACCTGCCATGTGCTGCCTGGGTCGCTCCTACTCCAACAGCCCTCATGGCCGTGTGCTCACGATCCAGCATCCAGGGTGACCTCCTCCTTCTTCGTCCTCTGCCCTCCTCTAGTAGTACCTGCCTGAGACAGCAGGCCTGGGACCTACAGCCCTGTCTATGTCTCTTCTGCAACGTACAGGCTGTAGGCATCTTTATTAACTAATCATCGATAACTTGGTCGGGGAAGTTTGTCACCAAAGAAGTTGGTATACTTGAAGATTTGCTCCTCTTGGAGCCCCCAGGTCTTGGGATATAGTATTTATCATCTGAATACAGAGCCGCACCAGACCAACCCACTACACTCTCCTCCCAGTCCCATCCTTATATTCGCTCCTCACCCCCTCCCCATATCCTCAGAGACTCCCCCAGTGGGTATCTGTCCTTCGGGTACATCAAGTCACAGACAAACTAAATGCATCCTCTGCCTCAGAGGCCAGACAAGGCAACCCAGCTGTTTGAAAGGGACCCAAATGTTAGCAATGGAGTCAGAAAATCCCCACTTTACTTGTTAGGGGACACACATGAAGAACAAGCTGCATATCTTCTGCATATATGTATTTGTATATGTGTACATATATGTACAGGGTCCGGGCACACCCTTTGGAGGGTGGGTCAGTCACAGTGACCTCCGTGGGCCCAGGTTAGTTGATTTTGTATGTCTTCTTATGGTGTTCTTGATCACTTCAGTTCCTCATTTCTTTCTACTCCTGCACAAGTCATTCCTACCTCTGCCAATAGTTCGGCTGTGGGTCTCTGCTTCTGTTGCCATCAGCTGCTGGATGAAGCCTCTCAGGAGACAGTTAAGCTCGACTCCTATCTGCGAGCATAGCAGAGTATCATTAACAGTGTCAGGGGTTGGTTCTCCCCCATGGGCATGGGGCACATGACCATGTGACTTGTGGACTGTACCACCAGAGGAGTTGGCATGGAACGAGCAAGATTCAGCCTGTGCAAACTCAGGAAATCTCAACATTTGAGTCTCACCCTGAGACAGGCAGGAGCAGGGCTAACTCCCTCCCTGTTTCTGTCCTAGGAACACATAACCAGGTGACCCCCAACCAGGCTGTCACAGGACAGTCATGTCCCAGTACCTGGAAAACTCTCCACGCTACTGAGGCATCTCAGCTTTTTCCCACCTCTGCTGCCACAGCCCTGCCCCAGATGGTTGCCTGCAACTCCTCTGACTCACTTCATTTCAAGAGGGTTACTAGGACAAGGAGGGGCAAGAAAAATCTTTTTTTTTTTTGTCCCCAGCCACTGGGATGTTTAATGCACAGCTACTTAGTTATGAGACAGCTTTCTCACCTGAAGTCCTTCACTGGGGCCCAACATGTGCACAGGTTCCAAGGCTCTGAACACTTCTCACCAGTGCTTTGTCAATGGAATTCAGGTGTAAATAAATAAATAAAAAAAAACAACACTAATTTGTCTAAGACTATGGAATTTCTTCAGGGCCAAGAAGAACCTCATGCACATTTCTCCAGTGATTACAAGAAGGTTTCAAAACTACAGCCCTTGTAATCTTCTGGCTCTGGAAAATGCTACATTATTACAATTAAATTGTTTTCACTCAATATGCCCTAGATATTTGAGATGTGAGGGGCAGGGGGAGATGGCAAAGGCTGAGAACTTTCAGGGATCAATGCCTTCCAGCTCCCCAAAGTGTCCCAGAAGGCTTTCTATACCTGAGACAGTAAAAAGCAAAGGCTGGCTGCAGTTCAAGCCACAGGCAGAGATTTGACTGTCTGTTTTCCATTGAGTCATCACCCTGAGCTTCCGGTGGATCCTGTCCAAAGGAAACAGTCCCACGGACACTGGAGAAAACTGGGCTGAAAAGGGACGCTGAATGTTCCAGTTGTCCCCAAACTAGCAAGGCAGACAGTTCAGACCACAAGGGAGACGGATAATGAATCAGAACAATGGGCTTGGGGCTCTGCCCTCTTAAGTCTCCAAGAACCCTTGTCAACTGTGTCAACAGGAGGCATCAGGTAAGATTTTGGTAGACACCATGACAATGATTTCTGCTTTTAAAGAATCATATGGGGCTAATTACCAATTTAAGACGCCAGTACAGGAATCAACAGCACCATTAGGGACCATTAAATCACACCTTAAAGAATGGTTGTGTACAGGTTGAGAACCACAGGATATCATGTGTGTGACCCCTGGGACAGGGTCGTGGAAGCACCACAGGATGTCAGCGAGGCAACACCTGGGAAAGTGTCATTACACCCTCAGAGGGGTGGGGAAGCACAGGTGGAGAACTTACTGAATGTCTGGTACGTGACCCCTGGGAAGGGTCTTTCTATCCCTCGGAGGAGTCACCACCTCCAGACTGAGTTGTGACTTACAGGTTGTGGAAGAGTCCTTCCACCCCAAGAGGGGTTGTGAGGCACAGGTGGAGAACCTGCTGGATATCTGATATGCACCCCCTGGTCATTCCGTTCCAGAGGGGTTACATCCCCACCCACACCCCACACCCCCAGTTTATGAACCTGCTATGCAAAGGGCCACTCTGTGGGCACAGGCTGTGTATATTGGTCTCCAAAGGCAGAGCTGATTGTTCTCACTGAAGCCCTAATGCAGATAAAAGGACAAACAGTAAACACTGATATGGACAGGAGGAACACTTTTGCTCCCCTTCCCCTGCACCTCATGAATCAAGAGGCGAGAGGCCTATTGACTGCAGGAGGATGACAGACTTTAAAACAGAGAGGAGATTGTGCCTCCCTCCCTAAGGCAATCTGGCCCCTTAGGGAGCTGTTGTCCAGTGCAAGGGACACCAAGCAGCCAGCACCCTGGACGCCCATGGCAGCCAGAGCACAGACAGGAAGCCTGACAGGCAGAAGAGAGGCATGTGGAGCCCTTTCTACCTTGTCCATTGCCTTTTCTAACCCCCAGCTCCTTCCCACCTCACTGAATCCCAGCACGAAGAGGACAAGGCCTTCTCCTGAAATGCAACACAGGATCCAAGTGGATAGTGGATCTTGTCAGAATCAAGATCGTCCTTCCTGCTGCCCTCAGATATGTTTTTGGTGCATCAACTGTGCCAAACCACCCATCTGGGCGCCACCAGCTGGACTGAGTTACTGTCTTCCAGGTACAGGATTCTGCATCTCAGACAGGTGGCTGCCCAGGCTGCCTTTCGATGTCTTTCTTGCAAGCGGGTAAACCTAAGGTCCCCTCTGTTCATCTAAGGAGACCAGGGCCTGGTAAGAAATGGGTTGCCATTTCATGCCAGGAAGTTGTTGGCAGCCCAGGACGTGCTTGAACAACAAGTCATCTGTAGAACCTCTTATAAAACACAGTGAGGTGCTGCAGGAGAGGGGACCATAGTGGGCCTGTGCTGAGGCATCCCCTCCTCCCTCCCAGGAGGTACCAGTCATGAGACAGGTCTAGTAATAAAATGAGGTATTTTAGGACCTGGGAAGGGTGTCTGGGAAGGGAGTAGAGGCAGAGTCAGAAAGCAGACAGAGAATGACAGAAAGAGAGAAGAGAGAGTAAGAATGTACCTAAATAATTACAAGGTGATTGTGCATGATAGCCAGAGCCATGCTCAAATCTCGCTCTTTTAAGTGTATTTACATGAAGGTTGAGCGCTCATTTAAGCACTGACTGAGGAGCAGGGGAAGAGAATGCTGCCCATAGAATGAATGACCAAAACCTCAGCAAATTCAGGCAGCACCGGCTTAAGTGCTCCTGTACATAACATTGACATAGACTGAGGCTCTTTGCATGGCCTGAGTGGACATTTCCCCAGATACCTCGTCATTGGCTGTTAATTGTTTAAAGTAGAACAGAGAATGTTTGTTTTTTTTTTTTTTAAACAAAAATGGTCTTTATCAGCCGGGCGGTGGTGGCACACGCCTTTGATCCCAGCACTTGGGAGGCAGAGGCAGGTGGATTTCTGAGTTCGAGGCCAGCCTGGTCTACAGTGAGTTCCAGGACAGCCAGGGCTACACAGAGAAACCCTGTCTCAAAAAACAAAAACAATCCCTCCCCCCAAAATGGGTGTTTATCATCAGAATGTGAAGGAAGAGAGAAAAGGCAGTCTCTTAGGTCAAGTGTGATGAGGTAATGAGGTAATGTCCTTATGGAGTCACAGTGAAACAAGGAGTCCTGAATGGGACAGTCTAAATTTATTCTTTGCTTTTTTTAAAAAATAAATTTAAAAATGGGGGTGTTTAAGGGACTAACTGAAGGGTCTTGAAGTCCCAGTTGCAATTGTCTTGTACTAGAAGGTGAGCCACTTTTAATATTTCTCCAGGAAGAGGACAGTGATCAATCCATGGGGGAGTGGGGCATTGGAATGCCATGAAAACAAAGCAAAACCAAGTCCTAAGTACTGAGACAGAGAGGGCCTGGGACCATCTCTCTGCTTCTGGGACTCCTGAATCCTGTGCCAAGGGCAATGGAGTCCTTGCTACCTCTCAGTCAGAGTGAGGCCAAAGGAAACCCCTATAGGAGTTTGAGCTCTGTCTGTCTCTCTGATTGGTGTGAAGTCAAGGGAGGAGCACAGACCTAGAGACCCCACCTAGACCTGTTGTGTTTATAAAAAGATAAGGAGGGAAGAAATATGGTTTGTTGGTTTGTGGGCTGTGCAGGCAGGGGTGAGGGGAGAGGGTTGTCCCCATGCTGAGGGAGCAGTCACAAGGTGGTACAGCTTAGAATAGTTTATTAAGGGCATGGGGAGGGGAGCTGAGCGAGGGAGGGAGGGAGGAAGAGAGAAAGACAGAGAGAGAAGGAGGGAGAGAGAGAGACAGAGAGAGGGAGGTAGGGACAGGGAGAGGGAGACAGAGACAGAGAAGGGAGAGCAGAGTTGTAGAGGCTAGCCAAGACAAAGGGGAGAGAGGGACAGTGGGGGGAAGGGGGAAGTGACACAGGGAGAGCAAAAAGGAAAGAGAGAAAGAGAGAGAGAGGAGGGGCAAGCAGCCTCTATTACAGTGAGTCAGGCAAACCTGGCTATTGCCAGTTAACTGTGGGAGGAACCTAGACAAAATACTCACAATAGCTCCTTTGCAAGGGAGGGAGGAACTGCATAACTAAGCAGTGAGTGCCAAGTGTTGGGTGTGGCCTGAAGTTAAAAGTCTCTGATTCTCCCAGCAACCTGCAGAGGCAAGTGCTCCAGGGAAGGACTTTCTTCTTTCTCTTTGTTTCCTTGATTTTGTGGCCAAGAGATCCTGGGGTGCAATCACAGGTGAGTGAGATGAAGGGGTAGCGGGGAGTGGGAGCCCTGGACAACATTGTCCTTTCCACTCAGATCAAAGCTGTGGCCTCTGTGCACTGGAGGGTGACAGGGACCTCCATCTGTAGTGAGGGAGTCCAGGAGCCACGGGGCCGCCAGAGGCTGTCTCTGTAGAACTGTAAGGAAAATGGACTAAGAACCTGCCTGGCTGGGTCGCTGAAAAGCCTGAATTCACAGGCCTGAACTTTCATGATTCTCTGAGCTGGGCCCTCAGCGGGGCAGTACTGAGAAATTCCTGACTCTCTCCTCAGCTCCAGTCACACCTCTCTTAGCAAGGAAAGAGAGCGTCCAGGGATCTCATCTGCAATGAAACCTTCAGTTCTGCTGAGCTGTCTAGGGGCTGTCTCGATGGTTGGTGAGTTACTAGGATTTAATTTTTATTTCTTTTTGTTTGTATTGGATAATTTATTTATTTACATTTCAAATATTATCCTCTTTTCTGGTTTCCCCTACAGAAACCCTCTATCCCATCCTCCCTCCCCCTGCTTCCATGAGGGTACTCCCCTGCCCCACCCACTCACTCCTGCTTCTGCTCTGGAATTCTCCTACACTGGGGCATCCAGCCTTCACAGGAACAAAGGCTTCTCCTCCTATTGATGCCCTACAAGGCCAGCCTCTGTCAGGGATGGGGACACCAGGCTATGGAGTCCAGAAGGTCACAGTACTCTTTCCTCTTCACTATTACCAAGACTTAAGTCTGAGCTTCCTGGTCCTGACCATGCTCCTTCTGCAACCTCTTTGGTAGATTGACAAAGTTAGGGGGAAAGTTACTGAGGGAGGACCAGGAAAGGGCTACAGGAATGGGGAGGGCAAGGTAGCAGAGGGTAGTGGCTATGTGGCCCTCTGCCCCACTGGGGTCACCTGATGTGATGACAACAAGACATAGTCTCAGACAGCTCCACTGAGTCTAAAACGTGCTGCGCTCCGAAGAAAGACTCGGTCCCTCACACACAGGGATCTTCACACACCCTCCGCCATTCCGGGACTTCTTTGCATTAGACGTTCTTTTCCCCTTTCCCACTGAGGATTTTTCCACCCACAAAATTCAATAGACACAGCCTAGTTCGAGACGCCCACATCAAGCATGCTCCCGCCTTTTTCTCCTTCTTCCTTCCTTCCTTCCTTTCTTTCTTTCTCTTTCTTTCTTTCTTTCTTTCTTTCTTTCTTTCTTTCTTTCTCTCTCTCTCTTTCTTCTTCCTTCCTTCCTTCCTTTCTTTCTTTTTCCTTTTCCTTTGTGTTGTCGAATTTTTGTTGTGGTGGTTGTTGTTTGTTTGTTTGTTTTAAGGCAAGATTTCAATCCTGTCTCACCTTTGGTCTATGAGTTCTGGGATTCTGGCTTTGAGACACCAGGCTCAGCCTCAATTCCCAAGTGATACTTAAACCACCCTCCTGCTCAGCTCCCTTCCCTGCCATCTGGCCTTCCCCACTTTTCCATCCACAGGATGCCTTTAAACATTTACTCCACTAGGTGGCAAGCCGTGCACACACATGAAAACACCTCAGCTAATCACTAGGTGGAGTGCCAAGGGACCCCTGGTACTGGGGGTGGGGTGGGGACAGACCTACTGACGGCTCTGCCCTTGCTCCCAAGCGGATGTAGTCTGTGGAGATGGCATCAGATAATGGTGTCCACTAGGCAGGACTGGGTTTGTTTTCTCTGTAAATGGGTACACACTAAATATTTTCAGGCTGGCAAGTCTTGCTTTGTCTGTCCCTGTATAAAATACTCAATTCTGCATTTGGTGTGACAGCAGCAGAGGACAACAAGCTGACGACTGAGAAGCAGATTTGTCCTCTGACTCAGATCAGGGTGTTTCCCATGGACCAGTACTGGTACCCATCCTCCCCCCCCCCAAGTGTCTTCAAGAGTTCTGTGAAAACTGTTATCTTTCCCAGGCAGCATGGGGTTCTGTGATGCCTGTGCCCTCTGAGTCAGCTAGAAATGGGGGAAGGAAGCCCTGGGTTTAAGGCTGCTTGTTCTCTCCATTGCTGTCGGATTGGTTCCTAGGCTCCCATGGGACATGGAAGACTCTCCTTGAAGCCTGAGATGCAAACTGAGGGCGAGATGGCAGCTGACTTGAGAACTGACCTTGTTTCAGTTCCTTAAGATAAGATTTATAGCCATCTGGAGAGCAAAGGATGCTTTGTCAGAAAAAAAAAAAGTTCCTGTCCTTTCCTGGTACAGAGATCTCAATATCTAGTGACGTATGGCCCTGCAGCAGAGTCTCATTTGTGAATAGTTTATCTAAGTGTGACCTGTCCATCTAATAACCTAGGGAAAGAGCTCACCTCATGGTGTATCCCTGAGCCTGATGCCCTGTCTGATAGCACAGGACCAGAGGCCGATCTCTCCCAGAGCCCAGTATGATGCCAGGAAACACTGTGAACTGGAGTGCATTTTCTCTGCTGCAGGAGGGTCAGGCTGTCTTCTGCCCAGGCAAGGTGATTCTCCAATTAGGACCTTCCATGAGCTTCACCAGGGACATTTCCTAGAGCTGACACCCGAGGCTGATAGATTGTCCTTAAGGCAGGTCCAGCTACACTCCTCATGGAGACACTGTTTCTCTCTTTTAAGTTATAAGAACAGAGACAAGCAGGGGTACCTGAGACAGAATGACTGTGAACACTTTAATATTTACATGATAGCAGTATCAGGTGCTTTTCTATTATGGTGATTAAAAAGCACAGTTACACTTCACACAAAACCAAGGATGTGGAGAGATTTTATTCAGAGGGACAAGAGTCCATCATCATCACAGCAGGAAGCACGGCAGCAGGCAGGCCTGTTGCTGGAGCAGCGAGCTCAGAATGCAACTTTTTTGTTTGGTTGGTTTAAGGCAGGGTTCCACTGTGTAGTTCTGGCTTTCCTGGAACTCACTATGTAAAAGAGGCTGGTTACCAACTCATAAAGATCCACTGCCTGTGCCTCTTGAGTACTGGAATTGAAGGCCTCATCCTAAACCTCAAGCAAGATTTAAACATGAAGAAATGGGGAAATGCTGTCAAAGCCACACCCCTAGTTATATAGTTCCTTCAGCAAAGTCACACTTCCTAAACCTATGCAAACAGCTGCACCCGACTGGTGACCAAGTAGTCAAGCCTCTTACTTTATAGAGGACAGTCTTACTCAAACAACCACAGTAGGCATTCACAGAAGGCTCTATGAGTTCATTCCTGAGTGGCAGCACAGTAATGAAGTGGGTACAGGGAGAATGATAGTACTTGATGCAAGGAAGGATGGTCCTTTCTTGTTGGGTCACGACCAGTCTTTCTAGAAGGCAATCTGGTCTTTAAGGTAGCTCCGACTTTATTTTCATATGTTGCTTTTAGATTTATTGTATGCATATGGGTGTTTGACTGCATGTATGTAGGCACAGCACACATGTGCCTGGTGCCCTTGGAGGCCAAGGGAAGGCATCTGATTTCCTGGAACTAAAGTTTTAGGCAGTGGTTATCCATGTATGATTGAGGAGAATCAAACCTGGATCTTCTGCAAGAGCAAGTGCCCTTAATCACCGCTCTACCTCTCTCATTCCAAGGGTTCTGTTTAAACCATGGAGCCAGGAGCCTGGGGTTTTCATAGGACAGAAGCTGCTTTCAGATTCTTCATCATCTGTTTTGTCTTTAATTCTTAAAATCTAGCCACATCTGAGTTGGCTGCCCATCCCTCTCTATATAAGATCTTTGTGTTCTGCTAGCCGTGTCCCCATTCGGCATCCAGGCCCCTGGCTGTGTCTTCCCTACTCATCAGTTGAAGACTGTCCTTCATGTTACCCTCTCTTCGTCACTATACATGATGATGGATTTTCTGTACCCACTGCTAGGATTCCGAGTTAGAGAGACAGATTCCAACCAGCACACCCAGGCTTCAGCATCAGCATCATCCCCAAGCTTCTCACCATGCTGAGGCCCTACTCTCTGGTCATTCTTAAAATGCTTCTGCACAAGGGTCTGCAGCATCCCACAGAGCAGCATGGACTCTTCACACTTCCTTCAAAAATGATGCTTTTCCCCGACACATGCCTTTATCTGAGATTTTTGGTCACCAAGTTTTTACTGCCAAGTTTGACAATCCAGGTTCTCAGGGCCATCCTCTGACCAGTCCTAGGAAACCATCACGAGAATGCTATATTAGGTCCAGGAGATCTGGCACTGTGTTGTTCTATTTTCACTCTGTTGCTGTGCTAAAACACTCTGGTCAAAAGCAACAAGTTGGCTCACTCAGTGTTCTGTTGCAGCAAACAAACAAACAAACAAAAAACAAAAAACCAAAAAATCCAGCTCTCCAAGAAAAATACAACAACAATAAGAAGCACTACGACCATGGCAACTCTTATGAAAGAAAGCATTTGATTGAGGCTAGCTTGTGGTTCAGAGGTTTATTTCATTATCCTCATAGATGGGGTTATGGTGGTGTGACCGCAGACATGGTAGCTAACAGTTCTAAATCCAGATCTATACGCAGCAAGACGTAAGAGGCTCTCGGCGTGGAATGGGCTTTTTAAAACATCTAAGCCCTTCCCCGGTGACATGCTTCCTCCACTGAGGCCACACCTACTCCAAAACGTCTACACTGCCATTCCTCTCAGGTAGTCCCATGTCCTAATGATCAAATATTCATACATTTGAGCTTCTGGGGGCCATCCTTATTGGGTTTATTGTGACTCCCATAGGCTTGTAGCCGTATCATAATACAAATATGCATTCAGGTCAATTTCAAAAGTCTACATAGTCTGTCACAGTCTCAACAATGATTAAAAGCCCCAAGTTCAAAATGTCTTTGGAGACTCGGGGCAAAATCTTCACTGTAACACTGTATAAAGTTAAAATTAAAAAGCAGATCCCAACCCTCCAACATAATGTGGCACAAAAAATGCATTACCATCCTGAAGGGGAAGAAATGGTGCATCGTGAGGAAATGCCAGGCCCTCACACGAGGAAGGAGCAGCAGGTGACACTTCAAACCCTGCATCTCCAAGTCTGATGTCCAAATGCTCTTCAGAACTCCAAATCCTTTCAGCTTTGCTGACTGCAGTGGACTTCTGTCCCGTCAGCGCCTCATGAACAAGGCTGCAAAGTTCTTCTACATGCTGAGGCAAAAGAAGAAAAAAAAGTAGAGTGGGGGAAAGATGGAGACAGGAATGAAGCAGGTGGAAAAGGCAGAGAAGGAAAAGGAAGGGGAAAGGGGTTCCCACACCTGTATCAGTGTACTTCACACCTGAAATTTTGGGGAGGGAAAGGGAAAGAGGTTTTATTTTTCTTTGTTTTGTTTTAGCACCTTGTTTGCATTTTTTTAGTGGCACTATATTGCAAATTTGTTAGATGTTACTTTTATAAAAACAAAACAAAACAAAACAAAAAACCAAACATTTAATTTTAGATTCCGATGCTCCCACAAACATGGGACAATAAGTAAGCACACGCATCACTAGGTCTAACCTGCTTCCTTGTACAGTCTGACTAACAGGATAGCTCCAGGGTACTGTGTCCTCTTTAGCAGTTAGTGAAAGTCTGGAAAACCATGGGCCCTTAGTGTTCTGGGAAACAAAGAAGGGGAGAGAGACTGGGACTTCAAGCAGGTCACAGACAGGCAGAGGTCTCTCCTTGAGAATGGATCGGGTGTGTGGTTTAGCGTGGGAGAACCTGAGATCTGGTGCCCAACAGTGTTGTGTGAAGGGCCCAGTGGGCACAGGGATGGGCACCGAGCTCACAGCTGGCAGCTCCCTTTCCGTGCCAGGCTGCAGCATTACTCCAGGGTCTTTCCTGAACACCAGGTCCATGTTGAATTCTCCATGTGTTCTATGATGCCTCCCTTTCCCTTGTGTGTTCAGCTAGATTTTCATCCCCGGGAACACAGATACTATCTGTCATCTTTAATACTAGAGTACTTGATATTAGTCACTAAAAGTACTTGTAAGATAAATCTCCCTGGTGACATATGTACATCTGAGGAGTCGTGCTAACCTAAGACAGTTACAGATGGTGCAGAACTAAGGATCCAGAAGCTGCTGGACCTCTTGATTAGAGGCTTCTCTTCCTAACCCTTTTCATGTCAGAGGGAATCTGAGTGCTAGAAACCCAGGACTCCTCTGGACCCCTGCTCCCACTTTGCATCTTATTTCCGTGTTTCTCTCATAGGTGCAGACTCCCTAAATTGCAATCTCAGTGTCAACTATCGCTCTCTACATGGACAGTGCTCAGTGAATGGAAATCCTCTTCTTCATTTTGGTGATGGAAAACAGGAGGGAAATGCCAGTGAGCTGTGCCATGATTTTTCTGAAAGCCTGGAAGACACTTTAGGAGGGATGTGGAGCCTGCAGTCAGGTAAGTATGAGACAGAATGCAAAGGGAGACATGATAAATGAGAAAGAGGAGGAGCAGAGCACATGACAGAAGGGGCTGCTGAATTATCTGAATAGAAGAGCTGAACATGTTCCTCTACCTGGACCTACATGGTATGTGTTGTGTTAGCAATGGCAAGCCAGGGAGGATAGAGTACAGGTCCTAAGTGTGCAGAGAAAGACTGGACCACTGAGGGGCTGATGGTTCTATAAAGGATAGATGATGTTGTGTGTCATTTGCAGGTAATGACGACTTGCAAATCACCATAGAATCCCAATACAAGCAAGGAGAATTCAGTGATGGATGCCGGGCCAAGATCAAGGTTGGCCAACACTGTTGCTTCTACATTGAGCCATTTGATATGGCCTGGAGAGAGAGTCATTCTGATGCCAGCAGCGCCAAGGAACCATGGAAGAATGACAAGGAAGTAAAAACAGGTCTCAGGAAGGTTCTCATGGGAGATTTCAGTCACTGCCTCAAGAAATTGTTGCCACACTCCAGAGAAACGCCAAGTAAGAAGTTAGGTAGATTAGCACAAGGAAACATCCATAGGGTGGGAAAGATATGGCAGTTCTCTTGAGAAGTCTGACGACTTCTGTCTGGATGGGAGCCAGGTGTGTATGATGGAAAACTTGATAGACTGAGTGAGCGGTTCATTGGTGGTCTTCCAGGGATGACCACGAGGATATCACTTTCCCATATCATCACCCAGTGCTCCCCATTTCCTCATAACCATTGGCCCAGGCACTACAATGCCTCCTAATGAGCCCCAAGTCTGTGTGCATCACTGTAAACCTCCAACCTTTCCATCCTTGGGTATAGCTGCCCTTCCACCAGCTCCATCCTCACTTTCAAAGGATTTACTACCTTTCTCTGGCACAATTAAACACCACAAATCTTCCCAACATCCAGAAAATGATACCCACAGGACATTTGTCAAACTTTGTGATGGTTTGATAGACATGAACTTGTCATTGTTATGAAATAAGCCCTGCCAAGACATCATATATACAACTCCCACTTCTCTCTCTGCTCAGGACTTTGTAAAATAGTTCTTATGTGTGAGTGCCTCATGGCTGCTGGTGGAGAGAAGGTGGTGATGGAGGTGTGTTTATAAACATTACCAAGAATGTTCTTATCTTTTATAAGGATCAACATCAAGCTCCCCCAATATCACACAGCTTACATCAACTACCGAGCTTCCATCACCCACGCGGCTTCCAACTACCAGCCACTATTCTTATATGGCAGCATTAATTCCTGTGGGAATCCTCTTCATACTCATTATTCTCATATTGTGGAAGTGGTGTAAACACAGAGGTAAGGAGCAGGCTGGGGCCTCCTCTGGTCCTTGGTAAGGTTGTTCTGCAGGGCATTTGCAGTAGGTGTCCCACTGGGGACTGGGGATGGGAATTCAGGTCCTCATGCTCGCATAGCACCTGCCAATTATCCAGTGGGCTATCTCATCAGTATCCATAACGGACCTTCTCAGAGTCTGGCTTCCAGTTCAATAAATTTCCATCTGCTGAGACCATGAGAACTGAAACAAGCTTCTGAGCACCTCACTTGCATGGACACCTATAATGACCCATGCTGGGACACTGAGCACATATTCATCCCCAGAACAATTGCAATGGTAGTTTCACACAGTCAGTTAAAACTGCCCATTTAATCTTACTCTCTTATTTCTTCCATGCCATATACAATTGAAAGGTTGATCCTACAAATGGGTCTGTTTGAAAAGTATTCTGGTGGCTGGGACTGTAAATCATCTTCATTAATCAAGGCTCATAGTATGTCAGGGTACAAGCTAAGCAGTGACATTGAGACTTCTCTACTTGGGAAAAGAGATGACTTTCAGAATCAAAGTCTGGTTCTCACTGCAAAGCCTCCCTAGCCAGAAATCTTCAGTTTCTGAAGGGCTGCTCTATCTACTACCACAAGCCAGTGTGGAGAGAGAGGCCAAAGGAGGTAAGAGGAGAGTTCCCCAAACAGAACACCAAAATGTCCCAGGAGGATGAGCTCGAGGCATGGAGATAGAAGCACATATCAAGCTTCTATATCACCCCATCCCAGAGGCAGGAGACACCTCACCAGATGGGGAGGAAAGGATGGAAGGTCAGGCAGGGTGAATGAGGTGAATTGCTCTTTTCCAACCTCGCCCTCGCTGTTGCTCTCTTGAACTCTCAGCAGCTCTGAGAACTTGCATGGTCCCTGCACAAGAGCAGGCCTGTCAATACGCCCTTCACAGAGCCAGAGGACATCATGAGTCTCCAAAATTCCTGAGAATCTATTTCACTAATTAGTTAATTATTTAGTTAGTTAATTACCTCTCCAGGATGCTTACTGCTATTGTCACTAGTAAGGAGCCCATGTTCCTGTAAATAACCGCTCATGCACGGTTCTATAAATAACACCAAATGAACTCATTGGTGTTATGATTTTCAATTCAAAAAAGCTCCCATGAAAGTAGAGGGAGAGTCATTGGGAAGAGGAGAGAGGTGGAGGGAGACATGAGAGCTGACCTAAAGACTGATTCGACAAAAATATCTTACACACATATATGAACACATCATAGTGAAACCAATAATGATATATAATTAATGTGAAAATATATTGACTAATTTTTACTTTCAATATGTATGAGTGTTTTAACTCTGGTTATGTGTGTACATGACATGTGTACCTTGTGCTTTCAGAGGCCAGAAGAGAGCAATTGGAATCAGTGAAATTGGAGTTGCAGAGCATTCTGAGTACAGGAAACTGAACACAGATCCTCTCCAAGAAACCCAAGTGCGCCCAGCTGTTGAGACCTCTTTCCAGTCCCCTAATAAACTTTTTAAAGAGAGAATAAAGCCTGAATATTATTATACGCAGGACATCTCCTACATCAAACCTCACAATTAAGTTGAGTGATTCAAAATCAAAAAGCTAAACACATTCTTTTAATGACTGGATTGTAATGATCAGCTGTGACATCATTTGCAGCAATGAACCATGGAAGGTTGGTGAGGGGGCTCACAGGTCTTTCCAAGAAATCGCCAGGTATTCCAGCAGTATGCACTAAATGGTAAATATAAGGTTTGTGCTGCAGAGATTTATGTCAAATAGGCATAAGCTAAAGTTGTATAAGAGGAAGGAAAGTCAGGTTTGAAATGCTTCCGTAGGATCAGGCTGTAGGCAAGCTGGTAGGGCATTTTCTTCACTCGTAATCACAGGAGAGTGTCCAGCTCATTACAGTGGTGCTTTTCTACAAGACAGCATGCTACACAAACTGTGAGAAGAAATCTAGTAAGCAGCCTATCCATGGCTATCAGCTTCTGTCCCCAGGTTTCTGCTCTCTTTGAATCCTGTCCTAATGTCTTTCAAATCACAAACAAGTTTTGGAAGTGTAAGCCAAATAAATAAACCCTTTTCTTCTTACGTTCCTTAGGTCAGGTCATGATGTTTCATCACAGAAACTGTAACCACAACTAAGACAATCTGGTATCAAGATATCATATTGTATTACTGCAGGAGACCTGGATATGTCTTTTGGAGAAGTTCTAGAAAGAATTTGGAACTCTAGGCTAGTAAAGCCATTGAGTATTGAGAGGATCTTAGAAGTTGGGAGTGTTGGTTTTAGTGCAGCCTGACTTGTGAAGATTTGGGATGCAGATGCTACCAAGTCATCTGAATTAAGAATCAATGGTTCTGTGTAGTTGGGGCTGAAGAATCAGCTGTGATTAACAAATTTTCAGAACTAGTTAAGTGAAACATTTGCTTTGCTGGGATACTTGATCCTGTTCAGCTAGAGCTGAGAAATTAACAGTAATCAGGAGAGAGCAGCATCATTGAGGTGAGATCATCTGAAAGTGTTTCCTGAGAATCAGTACACAGAAGCTGTGTTCTAGACATGGCCAAGGTTAGACATTGTGCTAATCATCAAACTATGAGAGCCACCCTGGTGGTGCTGGTTTTGAAGATATGAAGGGGTCATGGAGAGAAGCCGAGGCTCGGCACTGTGTGGCAGTGTTGGAATCCACGAAGAGAGCCCTGGACAGGCTGCTAGTGAACGTGTGGTTGGAACTGAAGACTCCAGCATTCTGGAGATGCCAGTGCTGTGGGATGATCACCTAGAGTATCAGCATCAGTGGAGCGGAGGTAACCAGAGTCTAGAAGCAAGCTCTCTCTACTGCAGGGGCCAAGCTGCTGAAGTAATGCAAGTGCTGATGGGGAGCCAGGCACAGGGCAACCTTGGACCAGGCCTCCAGGTTTGTCTTCATGGCACCCACTGGGACTCCAAAACTGAGCTGGTTCTCAATGACTTTCTGGTGAAGCTAGACTCCTACAGACTTGATTAGGAGCTAAATGTAAGTAAAGAAAGGATTAGGAAAGTCCCCTTTGAGCACCCTGAGACACAAATCATGAAGTTATCCTCCAAAAACAACAGATTTGTAAGCTGTCTTAGAAACTGTTCTATTGCTGTGTGGAGACGTTATACTCACAGCAACTCTTATAAAGGAAAGGATTTAACTGGGCTATGCTACAGTTTCAGAGGTTTAGTTCACTGTCAATATTGCAGGGAGTATGGCAGCATGCACCAGACATGGAGCTGGAGGAGTAACTGAGAGTTCTACATCAGAATCCACACACACAGGAAGAGACCCTGACCTGACTTGGCTCTGGAAGTCTCAAAGCCCACACCCCAGTGATACACCTCCTCCACTAGACCACACCTATCCCAATAAGAACACAGGTCTTCATCTTCTAAGGAATGACAGTTCCTGATGGTTTGGCATTCAACACGAGCCTGAGTGCCATTCTTCAAAGCAGGACATGAGCCCACTACTTCTGATTCCTTTTTGTCTTCTGCACCTCCATCCCAGACTGTTGGCCAGATCAATGGTTAGTTTTGTAATGTTGATCTGATTCTTTCTACATTTTTACAAAGTATCTTTACACAGCCAACATCCAAAACACTGTATAACAATAGCTGAGCAGATAATGCCTCTTTCAGTATTAAAGACTATCTGCTGATAGCATAGCTAAGACATGATCACACAAGCCAAATATATCTTATAAAAACTGGTGTTGTATCAGAGTCTTTACTAAGGGAGATACACACACACACACACACACACACACACACACACACACACACACACAAACACAAACACACACACCAAAATGAGAACCTATAACAGACTAAAGTACCAACTGAATAAACGTCCAACTTGAGGGTCCACTGAGTTTTCTTTGTCGTTATTTACAGGAGTTGGGTAAGGGTTTACTTGCAAGAACTGGGTGACTTCACAACAGCTGTATCATTGCAGAGCCCACCTCAACACAGGTAGTGACTGGAAATAGCACAGCTGAAACAGCAAATCTTGCAGCCTCTGGATAATTGTGGAACCGTCTGAAGCTAGGATGCTCAGAGCCTCCTCTGTCTACAGACTGTGAGGGTCATCTAAAGCTTCTGAGTGCCCCTTTATCAGACACAGCTTTGCTCATTTCCTGAGTGTGAGGACCCTCCTCTTTCTTGCTGCAGTCAGAGGTAAGCAGGCAAAAGCAGCAAATGACATTTCCAGAAGGCAGAGGGCTTTGTGGCACAGAGAGAGCAATGCTTAAAGGAAGCCCAAAGAGGCACCTCTACAGAGAGCACAGGCTAGCTCATTTCCAGCCCTGTCCTTGTCTAATATGCTGAAATCTTACTTCAGGCCTCAAAGTGGCAGCGGGCAAAGGGTTTACTAATCAACATCCTAGTCACCTTACAGATGTCTACTGCGTCCTTAGGAAGGGGTTCCTCAGCCAACACCATTTCAGAGCTTGACACTTCTGTCTGCAACAATGCAATGGGCAGAGGGTAGAGCAAGGCGGTGTTTATAACGTGTCAGTGTCAGTCATCTCTGATGTCACTCAGAAGTCACCTGAGGATCCTAGAGTTACTTGGGAGCTCCAGACATTCAAATCTGAGAATCAAAATCAAGTTCTGCTACTCGAGGCTCTGAATACACTACCCACTGTGATCTAGAGCAGTGGTTCTCGGCCTTCCTAACGCTGTCACCCTTAAATCCAGAGCCTCAGGTTGTGGCGACCCCCAGCTATAAAATTCTTCTGCCGCCACTCCATAGCCATAATTATTTTACTGTTATGACTTGTAGTTGAATATCAGATATGCATCCGCCACCATAAATCAGTCACAATGCAAGGTTAAGAACGCTGCTCTATACTGGGCAGAAGTTTAATATCTGATTGCAACATATGCCATGTTGCACAGAAAACTACTTTATTAGGGTAATAGCCTCCTATTCAAGTTTTAATCCAAAAGACAGTTTCCTCTGATTACCTTGTGAATCAAGTTGCCATATTTGGTAAAGGCTTTTGGTGGGCTTCAGGTTCCAGTTATTGGGTCAGTTCTGTTATAAAGACTAAGAAGAAGAAAGGTTTTAAAAATAACTTAGTAAAGGACAATTCCTGAAAAGCAAACTCTACTGATGCAGTGCACACTTAATCCGACTCAGAGGCAGAGGCATGGCTGTGTCTATGTTTAAGGCTAGTTGGTACTACTAGTTCACACCAATCAGGGATATATAGCTTCTGCCAGACATATAAAAAGCTACAAAAATAGTTTCATCCTTCTTGACAGTGAATCTCTCCAGCTACAGAATTCTGCTTTTCTCAGAACTGTGAAGAGAGTGAGGTCACTAGTCAGCCTAGGTGACCTGAACCTCAAATATGATGAACTCCCTTGAGAAGGGAAAGTCCCACTAGTTCACTTTTTACTGAAAATGGAAGAAATCAGTGGCTACCTTACTTTAAATGAGAACTCATAACGATTCGTGATGTGTAACCCAAAGATAAACATGATTGTGCACGTGAGCCATTGCAGCTGGGACCTCAGCACTCCTCTTGTAGAAGCTGACAGAAGTTCAACAACAACAGAAGAGCAGAACTGGTACACACAAGACACACTTGGTTTTTTATTGTTATTGTTGTTTGGTAACATTTCTACAGCAATCCATCTTGGACGTAGAAATTATATCCTATTTCAATACATGTGAAATGGTCAACAATAAGGTGTTTTTTTTTGTTTGTTTGTTTTTATTTGGTAAAGTCTCACCATGTACCCCTGGCTGTCCTGGAAACTACTACGTATACAAGGCAGGCTTTGAACTCACAGACATCTGACTGCCTCTGCCTCCCAAGTGCTTGGATTAAAGGCATATGCTACCATGCCCAGCAACAAAGGTCATTTTTGAACCACCACATAAAATTTAAAATATGTAAAGAGTAGATATCATGAAAACCATCGTATCTGACCACAACATTAGTAAAGTACCAGGAACCTTCTAATTCAGGGTGACAACCTTGTAAACACAGAGACATTGGTGAAAGCTCAGGGAACATTTTCTAAATCTGACAGTCACCTTTCTGCAGTAATTAGTAGTATTGTCTAAAGTCAAAGTTAAAGAAACACCGAGACCACGGGCCAGGATTCGTTTTGATATGTATCTGAAGCTAATGTTAGGATTCTCAGAGACTCAGGAGAAGTATACAGTAAGTGGTAGGGAAAGATGGGTAACTCATTCACTCACTGCATCCAACTAAAATGCCTGATAGAGAAGCACCAGATGAAGGTGATCATGGAAAAACTCCCCCTCCCCCCACTCCCACTCCTACCTCCCAGTGCATGTATACTGAAAGACAGTGAAGCAAGCAGAGGTCCCCAGTGGTAGACAGACACAGCAGTGGTCCCCAGGCAGAAACTGAGTTCTAAGTTCCAGGAGCATAAGCCATGACTGAGGGGAATTCACTGAAATGTGGAGCTTCTGAGGGGATGAGGCCCATTCTCTTCCCATGATCCTCTGAGATGCCAAATCTTTTAAGTTCAGACTCCATTTTAGAGGATCTGACCTAAATTTGAACTCAGGTAAAACTAATGGGCCGGTACCTAGCATTAGATTCAAGTTGCGTCCCAACCAAACCTGAGCCTATCTCCAGTCTCTAAGCTAATCCCCAACAAGACCAGTGTCTCCAGGTTATTCTGGAAGAAACCTTCACCCCCAGGTTACAGGCATGCCCCCTGCCTAATGACCACTAAAGTAGAGGGGAGCAGGACCTAAGTTTATGATATGACTCCCAGCGCTAGCTGATTGTGTTAGAGGCCACAGTAGCTTTCTAATTAGATGCTTGCCCACACACTCCCTGCTAACTGCTTACTAAAAAGTCTTGTCCCATACACATTCCGAGCTCCAACACCACCAAAGCCATCCTGGTCTTCTCATTGTGTCCTGGATTTTCTGCATGTTTTGGGTTACAAGCTTTATGCATTTTGCATTTTCTTTGACTGTTGAGTCAATGTTTTCTATGGTATCTCCTGCACTGGAGATTCTTCTATCTTTTGTATTCTGTTGTTGATGCTTGCCTCTACAACTCTTGATTTTTTCCCAAGGTTTTCTACCTCCAGAGTTGTCCCACTTTGTGATTTCTTTGTTGTTTCTACTTTCATTTTTAGACCCTGCATGCTTTTGTTCAGTTTCTTCACTTGTTTTCCTATAATTTTTAAGGGATTTTTGTGCTTCCTCTTTAACAATTTCTCCCTGTTGACCCATGCTCTCCTGTATTTCTTTAAGGGATTTTTTTTTTTGTTTCCTCTTTAACGATTTCTCCCTGTTGACCCATGCTCTCCTGTATTTCTTTAAGGGAGTTATTTATGTCCTTCTTCAAGTCCTCTATCAGCATCATGAGATGGAATTGTAAATCCAACTCTTGCGTTTCCAGTGTGTTTGGGTATCTGGGATTTGCTGTAGTAGGAGAGATGGGTTCTGATGTTGCCAGTAGCCTTGGTTTCTGTTGGTAGGGTTCTTGTGCTTGCCTTTCGTGATCTGGTTATCTCTGGTGTTAGTTGGTCTTGCTGACTCTGGCTGGAGCATGTCCCTCCTTGTGCCTGTAATGCTGTGTCAGTACTCCTGGGAGACCAACTCTCTTCTGGCAGGGTCTGTGCACAGAAGGCCGTGGAGCCATTTGGCTCCCTGATGGAAATGGCAACCAGAAGACTCCTGTCCAAGCAGCTCCACTGACCATATCCTCGAGCACTCCTAGCTGTTCCCCTCATGAGAGAAGTTGGAGATCTCAGCTCTGCACTCAGAAGTGAAAGCACTGCAGGGGAGATCACTCTCTCCTGTCTGGCCATGAACTGAAGGTCATGGAGCCGCCTGGCTTCCTGGTGCAAATGGCAACTGGAAGATGAGGGGAAACTTTTTATCTGGGGTATATGTCTGAAAGTTCCAGGCCCATGGTCCTGGTAGTTGGGTTAGGTGAGTTCCAAGACCAGGGGGAAGAGAGATCGCACCCTTAGGAACAGGCAGTAGGCAGGAAAACATGCCTACTGATAACAGTATTTGTCTTGAGTCCCTTTGACAGGTGAGAGGTGGATCCAAGTCAATTCCCCGAATAGTGTAAGTCTGGGGACCGGAAATGATTCTGGGTTAAAACCATGAACACTCTTTCCAGAGGTCTGGATATTTGGATTGGTCAGAGAGTCTTTTTAGGATGACTAAGAAGCACTTAACTCTATACAAAGAAGACAACAAAATGAATCTTAAAACTTTGAGATTGTAACAATGATGTACCAGCGCTAAACAAATAGCTTTTCAGAGCTCCTTTGATTAACATTAAATCTCTGAGCTTTTGAAATCTTAATATAACAATAACATAGCAAGAGGGAAAAAAATTAAACACTTTTTACTTTTTTAATATATCTTAAACACTTTCTTAGGGTTAATCCTGAGATTCTCTAGAAAAGCTAATTCCACTATTTTGGGCCAAATCTGCAGAAAATTTTATTCAATATTAAATACTGACCAAGAGAAGGCCTTTGGTCAGGACCTTTCCTGTTATTTCCCAGCTGAAAATGGTTCTGAGAGATTATAGGGGCTTCTAGGGACAAACCTGTACGTCACCATACCATGAGGTTTTGTTATTTTCTAAGAACTACAGTTCCCAGCATTAGAGGAAGTTGTTTGGTCCTTGGGCATGTGAGGCTTATGGACCAACTTGGCATATTACATTAGACCTTTATAGCTTACATTACTTGAAAACACTTTGTTAGACCCTCACAACCTAATCTTGAAATCTTTTGTTTCTATAAGATCTTTACCATCAGACACAGGTGGTTGGTTACTGGCAGCAGTCATTGCAAAGCAAGTTCTTTAAATTAAAAAAAAATCAAAAAGTTAGTTTGAAACCTGATTGTGTGAGTTTACCTCTTTAACAGTGGAGTCTTCTGGCAAGATAAACTGTGCTTGCCTTTCCTAGCAGGAGGCTCTGGAAAAGCGAGGCTTAGGACCTGGATTTTACACATGCAATGAACTAAGAGATAGCTGTTGGCAACCAAGAAGAGCCATCACATCCACCACTGTGGTTTCCAAAGCCTCTTAAATAAAGAAGCTTAAGCACCCAGGACCAAACACACAGGACTGTCTGGTACTCCACCTGTCCTGCATTGCAAACACAGATCAGACAGGATACTCTGAAAAACAACACACTAAGAAAAGAACAGGTGCTCTAAAATATTGTAAACTTTGGGTCAAGAAAACAAAGTGGGCAAAGAAACCAAAATGTCCCCAAAATACCAAAACAACAAACCAACAACCTCCAGGAGAACACTGCCCAGAGCTATAGGCTGTCCTCACTGAGAGTTCCTACTTCAAAGTCCAAATCCACCTGAGATGACTAAGGTAATGCGATCTTGGGACAACTCTGTTGTGTGTGTAGAGGCTGCTCAGACTTCCTCCAACAGCCTTACCCATCTTGGAAATGCTTTTGGCACTGTCCCTGGCGCTAACTGTGTTCCAGTCACATTAACCAAAATACTTGGTGTTTGGGCAAGCTCAACCATAAAACTAAAACAATTATAAGAACATATAAATCAAAACAATTTTCCTGGAGTGTCAGAAAAACTCTGCTGAGCTTTGCAAGAAAGCAGACACTCCTAGACCACCCTGGTGTGAGTCCCTGCCTGGAGCAATAATGACATTTTGTTTTGTCTTTTAAAATGCTACACACCTCAGCTTGGTCACCACGTGACTTTCCAGATCCACGAGCCTACGGTTATTCTGAGCATTATTTAAGAAGACTGAAGATTTTCCACTGGTTTAATTAGTGCTGTTGTCAATAACCATTTCACACGGATTGTGTCATGTGGAGGCCCCAGCTTGATCCCCACACTCTGTGGCACTCAACCTTGTTCCCTGCCTGATCTCCCAGGGAGAGGCTGCAGAGAAGGCAGCCTTACATACATGTTCCAGTGTTGTGGGAAACATTGAAATGATTGACCGGCCAACTCACTGCAGTGGTGTTTCACCACACTCTTGTGCTCCTAACACCACTGACTCTCGGGAGCTGCTGCCCTCTAGTCCTGCAAGCTCTCCAGCCCTGCAGGGTCATAGGGCCTCTCCTGGGCCATCTCACTCAGCAGTCCCTCTGTTACCATCTCTCCAGCGGGGGACCCGAGTTCCTCTCACTATTATGCAAAGTCCCACACACCCACTGTTTGCCTGCCTCTTGGGCCACACAGATGTGGTGGAGATTCGGGCCACAATGAGGAGTCACACCAGACCAAACAAATCCACATGGGCCTTTATTCAATTCTTCATAGATCTAGAAAGAGCAATTCTCAAATTCATCTTGAGTAACAAAAAACGTAGGATAGCTAAAACTGTTCTCAACAATAAAAGGACTTCTGGGGGAATCAATATCCCCGACCTCAAGCAGTACTACAGAGCTATTGTGTTAAAAACTGCATCTTATCGGTACAGTAACAGGCAAGTAGATCAATAGAATAGAATAGAATTGAAGACCCAGAAATGAACCCACAGAATTATAGTCACTTGATCTTTGATAAAGGAGCTACAACCATCCAGTGGAAAAAAGATAGTCTTTTCAACAAATGGTGCTGGTTCAACTGGAGGTCAACATGCAGAAGAATGTGAATTGACCCACTCTTATCTCCTTGTACTAAGATCACCTCCAAGTGGATCAAGGACCTCTACATAAAACCAGACACACTGAAACTAATAGAAAAGGAACTGGGGAAGACCCTGGAGATTATGGGCACAGGGGGAAAGTTTCTGAACAGAACACCAATTGCTTATGCTCTAAAATCAAGAATTGACAAATGGGACCTCATAAAATTACAAAGTTTCTGTAGGGCAAAGGACACTGTCAGAAGGACAAAATAGCAACCAACAAATTGAGAAAAGATCTTTACCAACCCCACATCCGACAGAGGGCTTATATCCAATATATACAAAGAACTGAAAAAGTTCTACCCCAAAGAAACAAATAACCCTACTAAAAAAATGGAGTACAGAGCTAAACAAAGAATTTTCACCAGAAGAAATTCGGATGGCTGAGAAGCACCTTAAGAGATGTTCAACATCATTAGTCATCAGGGAAATGCAAATCAAAACAACCCTGAGATTCCACCTCACACCAGTCAGAATGGCTCAGGAGACAAAAGGTGCTGGTGAGGATGTGGAAGCTCTGAATACTCAAGGCACAATTAGCAAGTCAACAGATTCCCAAAAAGAAGGAAGGAGAGGACCCTGGTCCTGAAAATATTGGATCCAGTTTGGTAGGAGAGTACCAGAACAGAGAAATGGTTGGGGGGGTGATTGGGGAATAGGTGGGGGGGGGAGAGGACTTATGGGACATATGGTGAGGGGGAAACTTGGAAAGGGGAAAGACTTTGAATGTAAACAAAGAATATAGAATAAATAATAATAATAATAATAATAATAATAAATATTTAAAATAAAAAAGATGGGATAAAGGTACAGAGAGGAGAAATGCTACCTAGTTATATATGGATGATAACATAAATTACAGGTAAAGGTAGGCCCATTGAATTTTGTGTATATGGCAGTCGTTGCCTTGGTAACAGTCCTATAGTCGCATTGTGCTAATTGTCACCTATATGACATCACAGGTCTCGGTACTAACGGTTTCTATGTTGACCACTCAGGTATGGTCAAAGTATCCATGGCCTGAGTCAGAAAGTGACTACAAACAGATCCCACTGCTGTTAGCTTTGACTTGTTGTCCCTATATAATCAATACTTTTGATACATTTTGTTAAAGAATGGATTCATTAAACATCTCAAAGATTCGAGATGGCCCAAAAATGAAGGCAGAAATGAGAAGGCCAGGCTCACTGCAGGACAGGCTTCAAATTGGCAGTTCAGCAGACTAGGCCTGAGAACTGACTAAGACAATTAATAATAGAAAATGCCCCAGGCTCTGGCCTCCTCACCCCGGTAATAGTTCCAGAATGCCTAAAGATAGAGCATGGTAAGGACACCCACTCGGGCATTCCCCAGCCACAGTTACCAGCTTCCACTCCTGGGTCATGGTTCCGGAATTAATGACATGTACAATGACAACCAATTGTGTTTATTTACTTACTCACTCACTTACTTACTTACTTACTTACTTACTTATTGTGTGATGATGTATGTATGTGGGAAGGGGCCATGGAAGTCATCACCAGCCCTAGGAAATGAGGAACTCATTAAAAAATGGAGACTGAATTCATATAGTTTTATAAGATTCAAAACCAAGCCATACAGTGGTGGCACATGTCTTTAATCCCAGCACTTGGGAGGCAGAGGAAGCAGATTTCTGAGTTTGAGACCAGTCTGGGTTACAGAGTGAGTTCTAGGACAGCCAGAGCTATATAGAGAAACCCTGTCTCAGAAAACCAAAAAAAAAAAAAAAAAAAAAAAAAAACATAAGAAATCACGTTATGGTTGCTCTGATACAGGACACGAAGACTAGTGAATTCGAACACTGAGGAGAGCTTTCACTCACAGCCTCAAGTCTCTTCTAATCAGCATGAATACACTCACCGAGGGCTCCATGCTAATGTTGTAAATGCCTCTCCACTGCCACCTCCCAACACTGCTGTACCAGGAATAAAGTCTGCAGTAGATGTGGAGCTGTGCTCACACTGCAGCAGATGGTAGAGAAGGATGGCTCGCTCTCTACCATCTTTCCTGTCAAAATAAAGGAATAAAGGGAAGGCTGATGCTGCTGTCCCACCCTGATCTGACACTCCCTGCAGGGCACCTTAGGAGGATTTCTCAAGGGTAGGAAGTGTCACACAAGTCAGAACATAAGACCCTTAGAAGATATGAAGTCAGCCAAAGCTCATGCTGCTATTGGAACTACTTATACAAGTGAGGGATTTCCCAGTGCCTCTAGGTACACAGATCTTAATCAGGCACATTTGACTTACAGAGGCGCTCATTCACGTCTTCTCCTGGCAAAGCCACCTCATTTGCAAGCACTGTGTCAGATAGCTTTCCACAAACCTTCATCCATTCCACAGATGCATGCACAGCTGTTAGGTTCTGGGGCTTAAATGTTTAAAAAACCACTTTTAATATAGATTCTTTACTGCTCTACTCTCCCTTCTAGCCTACCAGTTATCAGATGTAGTATAAAAGAAAGATTATTAGGATACAAGGGAGGTGGACCTGTTTCAAAATTGTTCTTTGGAGCAAATTCGATTTGCATGGTCAGGAAACGAGCAGTTCAGGCCACAAGTTTAATAGCAGCCGCTCAATCTGCTCCCAAACACGTCATAAAAACTGTTGTCCAGTTTAGTAGTGTTGGGACAGCAAACATGAGTCAGCAGCGGTGGCATGCCCAAGTAGAAACAGCCAGGCCTCAGCTGAATCAGCAATAGTCAGCAGGAGGGGCCAGGACCAACAGGGATATCCAGAGAAGCACTTTCTCATTCCTCTCAATGAAGTGAAGATCAGTGGACTAATGTGTCGTGAAGTTTGTTATGCTAGCCCTCATCACTGCCCCTTGAGTCCTAAGGGTCTGTTTTCTGCTGTGTGGTGTGAGATGACTGTGGAGAAGTGTGACTGACACCTCCTTTGTGGAGCTCCTGGCTAGTAAGAGGTGATGCAGAGAGATGAAACCTTCAGATCTGAGTCAGAGCAGTCTTAGAGGCAGTGATATCTTGAGCTGCCTCCATATCGCTGCCTCCACCCTTAGCATTGTCCTTGCTTGTTATTAGAGTGGGCTGGCTGCTCTTATGTCAATGTAATGCATACTAGAGTAATTGGAGAAGAGGGAGTGTCAACTGAGAAAATGACTTTGATAGACAGGGCTCTAGTCATGTCAGAGGGCATTTTCTTTATTAGTGATTGGTGTGCGAGGGCCTAGGTTCTATAAACCTGGTCCTGATATATATGTATGTATGTATATATATGTATGTATGTGTATATATATATGCATATATGTATATATACATGCATATACATATATATGTATATATACATGCATATACATATATATGTATACACACACACATAAAAACAGATTGGGCAGGCCACTAAGCAGCACTCCTGCATGGCATCTGTGCCATTTCCTGTCTCCAGGTTCCTGGCTTCCTTCTATAATGAACAGCAATGTGGACACCTAAGCCAAAGCAACCATTCCCTCTTCAATTTGCTTCTGCTCACAGCATTTCATCACAGCAATCGTGACTCTATGACAAGCTATTCACAGTTATTTGGAACTGTGGGGTCAATCAGCTCACACTGGTCAGACATAAGAACATGCATTATCAGGAGAACTACTGATCGTGGAGCCTGGCATGCAACAGTACCCAGTAAGTGCTTGTCAAATGCATGCACCAGCACTCTGGCCAAGCCCTGTGATAGGATGGATACCCATCACATGGGAAGTTCAAGTCTTAACACATTGTTTCCCATCCACACCTAAGAGGTGGTGATTACCCATGGATAACCATGCCAAGGATATTATGAATTTGATTTTCAAACTCTTCCAGCTGCCAGAGGTGAACTTGCAGCCCAGGTATTTAGCTGTTGGCCATCAGCCTCTTCTACACAGGTGAAACCATGACACAGATTAGGTAAATGAACCTCTGGTACACTCCAAGTTTGTATTCAAGAGACATCCACAACTCAAAAGCATTACAGTGAAGCAATTCTAGCCCAGCAGTCATCAACCTGTGGGTCGGGACCCCTTTGGCAACCTTCTATCTCCAAAAATATTTACATTATAATAAATAACAGTGGTAAGTTTACTACTAGTTACAAAGAGGCAACAAGAATAATTTTATGGGTGAGTGTGACCCTTTCTAGGGGCTCATTGATGGGCCAATGTTGGTATGCAGAAGCGAAGGGAGCCGAGACACTGGGGCCAACTGCCGGGAGGCAGGTCCACTTTTCTTGCAGTGATTCCAGGCTTATATAATTTGGGGGATGGGGGTCAGAATATGCAGGATGAGCAAAGGTCATTGGCTTATGGTACCAAGATGCCTTGTTAGGATGGGGAGGCAGTTCAGCAATGTGAGGTGCTAGCTGATGCTGTACCTATCAGGAGGTAGGAAGTTGAGCCTTTAATCCTAACCAAGGCTACATGGCATTTTGCAGGTAGAGGTATGTGTACATGTGGGAGGATGTGGGTAGGGGGTTGAACTCCCCAGAGAAGGCCAATGGAGGGGAAGCCATGCCAATGACGGGTGCCCTCCATTATTGGAGCCAAGCTCAGAAGGCTATCAGGTCAATGGTAGACTTTGACCTTAATTAGTGGGGCAACAGGTGAGGGTCACCACAACATGAGGAACTAACTCTATTAAAGGGTCACAACATTAGGATGGTTGAGAACCCTATCACATGCTTTCTTGGATGACTGTCATCAGCTAAGCTCTCAGAGGCCAGTTAAGTGTTGTGATCTCCTGGCCTGTGGTGGTGAGTGAGAAGCTAACTATACTAATTGACCTTGAAATCCATACCCCAGCATAAGTGTGTATCTGAGCCTTTCCAAAGGAGGCAACCCCAGAAAAGAATGCTTCAGGGTCTATCAAAATCTTCTTTATGGCTGCAGAGTATAACAGTTGTAGAGTATTTAATGATTATAAAGGGCATTCAAGATTCATTAGCAGGAAATTAGCTATGGAAGGATGGAAAGCAGTCACCAAGAGATGGGCTGGCTTTAGCTCATTGGTTCCTACTCGATTTACACTATCTTCATGAGACACTGGTCCACCAGAGCACCCCAGAGTGAGGCTCAATTATGGCCCCCACAGGGTTAACTGGGCCAGAGCCAAGAGAGTCTGAAGATCTTCCCCTTTCAGATCCTTTCTGACTCAGTGATATTTGGCCCTTGCCTTGGTGGGAGGAGCCTGAGGCTCTTAAGTGCTTGCTAAGAAGCTGTAGGGAATCATAAGGCAGGGTGAACTAGCATCTGAGGACTTGCTGGTTTTGCTGTTTTTAAATGTTATTAACCTTTTCACTCATATATTTGCTCACTCTGCTGTTCACAAATTCCATGACATTCCAGATGTCTGACTGCACAGAGGTAAAGCAAATAGCCCCTTTCCTCCTGGTATCTCCAGTCCATTGAAGGATATTTGCATTAACAATACAGACTCTGGAGGCTAGAGAAGCAACCTTGTGTAACCCGCAGAACCATTCAGGAGAGGTCTCTAAACTGGGGACTTCTCGGGATAGGTGATTATCCTAGTTTCCTTTTTACTGATGTGCTCCTGTGACCAAAAACAACTTGGTGAGAATAGGATAGTTCAGTTCATACATCCTGATCCTTTTTCTTCATTGGAAGATGATGGGCAGGAGCAGAGGCAGGAACCATGGAGGGAAGTTTGCTTACTCATCTGTTTTTCACACTTATTTTGCTGAGCTTGCTTTCTGATACAAACCCTGGACCAATGGTGGCAACACCCACAATTACCTGGGTCCTCTCCTAGCAATCAAACATCAAGAAAAGACCCCATAGAAATGCCCACAGGATAATCATATAGAGTCATTTCCTTAATTCCTCTTTATATTCCCTCTTTATATTCAAGTCTATGAATACTTCAAGTTGATGGGAAGAACCAGCATAGTGAAAAAAAAAAGAGTCATAAGTGAGGCTGGCGGTGAAGACTGGCAGACTACACAAGAGACAGCATTAGTGTCACTAAGCTTCAACACTGTCATCCATAAACTGGGAGAAGGCACAGGACCATCATTCCTGATGTTACCCCAATGACATTCCTAGGAATGTTAGGCAGCGAGTGGCTAGCACAGCACCCAATACTCACATCCCATTTGGTTGTTCACACTGGTAGGCCTAAGTGTCCTCATGGTGTCAGGTAGATTTTGGAAGGGTCCTTCCTGTTCTTCCACCTCATACCTTTCAGAATGGCTAAGATCAAAAACTCATGTGACAGCAGATGTTGGCAAGGATGTGGAGAAAGAGGAGCACTCCTCCATTGCTGGTGTGATTTCAAGCTGGTACAACCACTCTGGAAATCAATATAATTGAATCTCAGAAAACTGGACATAGTACTACCTAAGGACCCAGCTATATACCACTCCTGGGCATATACCCAAAAGATGCTCCAAGATATAACAAGGACACATCCTCCACTATTTTCATAGAAGCCATATTTATAATAGCCAGAAGCTAGAAAGAACCCAGATGTGCTTCAACAGAGGAATGGATACAGAAAATGTGGTACATTTATACAATGGAGGACTATTCAACTAGTAAGAAAAATGAATTCATGAAATTCATAGCCAAAAGGATGGAACTAGAAAATATCATTCTAAGTGAGGTAACCCAATCACAAAAAACACACACATGGTATGCACTCACTGATAAGTGGATATTGGCCCAAAAGCTCGGAATACCCAAAATACAATTCACAGACCACATGAAGCTCAAGAAGAAGGAAGACCAAAGTGTGGATGCTTCAGTACTTTTTACAGGGGGGAACAAAATACTCAAAGAAGGAAATAGGAAGACAAAGTATGGAACAGAGACTGAAGGAGAGACTCTCCAGAGACTGCCCTACCTGGAGAACCACCCCATATACAGACACCAAATCCAGACACCATAGTGGATGCTGGGAAGTGCTTGCTGACAGGAGTCTCATATAACTGTCTCCTGAGAGACTCTTCCAGAGCCTGACAAATAGAGAGGCAGATGCTCACAGCCAACCATTGGACTGAGCATGGGGTTTCCAATGGAGGAGTTAGAGAAAGAATTGAAGGAGTTGAAGGGGTTTGCAACCCATAAGAAGAACAACAATATCAACCAACCAGAGACCCCAGTGCTCTCAAGGACTAAACCACCAACCATGGGGGAACCAATGTCTCCAGCCTCATATGTAGCAGAGGATGGCCCTGTTATACATCAATGGGATGAACAACCCTTTTCTCTGGGAAGACTTGATGGCCCAGTGTAGAGGAATGCAAGGGCAGGGAGGTGGGAGTGAGCGGATGTGTGGGGGAGCACCCTCATAGAAGCAGGGAGTGGGAGGAGTAGATAGGGGGTTTCTTGAGAAGAAACTTGGAAGGTAAAGGGGAAAACATTTGAAATGTAAATAAATAAAATATCCAATTTAAAAAAGCCACGAAATACAGTCCAAAGAAGCTGTCTACAAGAGAGAAATGCCTTTGATGATTTAGTTCTTGTATTAACAGTCATTTTACTCTTCAGTCCAGCTAAACTTGTTTTAATATAAATATGATTTAGTTAATTTTGTTAAATCATAATAAATATAAATTATTTATTTTACCCAATTTGTTTTTTACTCAAATTGACTTTCTGTTCCAACGTACCAGACCAACGTAGCCTCTTGCATGCTTGTCAGACTGCAGAGAATGAACAGATATGTAGCATCAAATTCACTTTTATATCTCACATCTCCATCCACACACTTCATGAGCTGAAGGGTGTCTAGAAGAGAAAGGAACAAGGCTGTACACAGAGTTCTCAATGAGCACCAAGGAGAGACTTATCTGAAGCTTTGGCTTTTGACATTTTTAAAGACAGGATCTCACTTGTCCCAGGCTGGCCTTATACTCACACAAGCTGACACTGGACTGGAACTCCTGATCCCTTTCCCTCCCTCTCCCAGAGTACTGGGTTTACAGGCATGTATCACCATGACCAAGAACAACATTGCGATCGTTAGATTGTGTCCCCTAAGGGCCAGGCCTTCCATGTTTGCCAGCTGATACCAGACCCAAGAGTTAGAAAGATCAGACAGTATAACATTCCCAACAGCATGGAAGGATGAGGAATTTACTTTATGCCTCAAACACATCATCAAGTAGCAATACTGCGTAAGTCCATTGTTGATTGGTCAGAAGCATCAAAAAGCATCCTTGACATTTTTGGTAGCCGTATCTGCTCAGCTTTGTGGAATCTTTTCTGTATTTGAGTTTGATCTTCCTTTCCCTCTATCCTTATATCAGTTGGTTGTAGCTAATAAAAATCTCTAATTTCCTGAACATGTGGGGCTGGAGATCAAAATGGGAACAACAGGGCCCAAGAGATGGCTCAGGAGGTAAGGATCCTTACACCAGGACTAATGACCTGAATCCAGTCCCTGGGAATGCACATGACAGAAGAGATAACTGACTCCCTGACCTGCATGTTTGTACCATGCCAGGCACACACACACACACACACACACACACACACACACACACACACGCAACAACTGTAACATTTTAAAGACTGGGAGAACATTTGATGTAAACCTCTGTTATCCATGAGAGGCTCCATTTGCCTTTATTTGCTTGACTTTTGAAACATTGTGCAATTAATCCCATTATAAATGATCATCTCCATCAAGTTCTTCATTCATCTCCTTTATGTAATTTCACTTGAAAAACAGAGCATATATAAACATATACATTATTATCCTATAGACATAAGAGATAGGTAGCTTAAGCATCATAGACATTATTTCAGGATCACTAGGTTGTTTCTTTTATATAAGTTGATTATAGTTGCCAAAAAATCCCAAACAGGCACACAACTGTTGCAGTCTGCTCCTCTTGCGGCAGGGCAGAGCTAAAAGCATTTGTCCCATGCCTGCCATCTATTTCATATTGTTGCTGTAACTTGCCTGACAGTCATTGACACAGAAAGATAACCTGATTCAGGGTAATATCCTACTGATCACGTTTCCTGTTATGTTTGTTAATCTTAAGAAATTCCACAGTGCTTCATGAACTGTTCTGTCTAAAATGGCTTGAGTCAGTGCCAACCAGGCAGCACTTCTTGCATCTGCAAATGAGCGCACTGTGGGGTCTGTGGGGTTTGATTCCCTTATGAGCTGACAGAGGAGGATGTTCTCTACCATGGCTCAGTGCCTGAATTCTGAGCTGTGGTCCTGATCACTCAGTTTTAGGGGCTATCAGTAAACCATTCCTGTCCAACTGAGGTTGGTGTATGTGTGGTTTGTGGGGTGACTCCTGAACCCCAACAGGACTGGAGAGAGGGCTCAGATGACTCAACAGTTAAGAGCACTTTCTCTTGTTTTGGCTTAGTTCCCAGTACCCACAATGGGTAGCTCACAAGTGCCTACGGTTCCAGCTATATGTGTGATGCCTTCCTCTGCCCCATCCCAGGTTCCCGCACATGTGTGACCTACACACACATACCCATCACTTAAAATAACATAAAGACTTTTTCATTGAAAAGATGAATAAATCTTGAGTAACAACACCAAATTATCCTTTGGCTTCTGTGAACAGATACATGCATGTCAACACACACACACACACACACACACACACACACATGATCACACACATGCATACACACACATGCTAACACATGCACACACACATATACACACGCATGCACACATGTGCACACACTCACACACACATACTCACACCTACCTACACACTAAAAGTGAGTAACTTTTAGTGCTACAGTTACTCGGTGAAAGTACTTATGAGACTATAAGTTTATGAACTCATCTTATAGATTAGGATTCATCTAAAAAGACATCAATTCGAAACAGAAAAATGGTATAACCAGCTAAGATCATATAATGCACTGGCCTCACCACTTAGATGTTCTGCCACCAGAAAACAGAAAGAGTAATGACTTACTAAGTAGCTATCATGAGCCAAGCACTGGCTAAATCTAGTTCATGTACTGTCTTATTCAGGCCTCATAACCTTGTTCTGAGGGAAATGCTCTCACGTTTACATTAGAGGTAGGAGGGATCTTTGAGAGATGTTGAGGAAACACATACCCCACATCACATGAACAGAGGTTTTGACCATAGCCCAATTCTAGAACCCATGCTCAAAATCACTATTAATCACACTGACTTTATAAGATTATGTAAATATATATACAACTGCAGATAAGTGACCATACATGTAGATATAATAAACCAATAAGCAAGATAAAGCATTATTTGCACACCTTTGAGACCATAACAATGCCATTCTAATTGTACATGCCCGTTGTGGGGTGGGGCAAGGCAAGCAGGTGCCTGGCATCCATGCTATCTTCCTAATGCTGCCTCTTTCTATGTTACAAATACAGTGAAGCTAAGACTGCATTTTCCAGGCTCCTTTGCAATCCATCTACCAAAGAAGGTTCATATTCCATCAATCAAATACAGCAGAATTGGAGTAAGGCCAGGCATCTGTTTCCCTGGCTGGCACACATGGTTACAGAGACATGAGATTCTACCACAATAACATTGGCAGTCATACTAGGCTGTGGTCACAGCTTTGAGGTTCTCAGAATCAGTTAAGGGCAGATTCTCATATGTGCAATGGAGTCCAGACCAGTAGCAGCTGTGGCTTCTGGCTGTGGTGACTTCTTGACCACTGTGGTTTCCTAGTCTTCCTTGATGGTTTTCTGTAACTGTGGCAGAAGTGGTTGGGAGGGATTTGTAAGATGGCAGAAGACACTCAGGTTTAGTTTGTTAGAACTGCTAGGAAATAATATGTGGGAAATTGAAAGAATAAAGCAATTACTAGAAGAGACTGGTACCCAAATATTTCTACTTTAGTTAGAAAACAGGCTAGGTGATGGTGATGTGTGCCTTTGATGCCAGTACTCAGGAGACAGAGGAAGATGGACCTCTGTAAGTTAGGCCAGCCTGGTGTACACAGTGAGGTTCAGGACAGTCAAGGCTACAAAGAGAAACCCTGTAGCAAAGTAAAACAAAACAAACAAAATGAGTGAAATAAAGAAGTTGACAAAATAGGAAGAAACAGAAAGACAAGTCCAGAACTACAAGAGACTGGGTATGTTTGAGGTACACCCTGTCCCCTAAGAGGGAACTCATACTACAGACTGCAGGAACAGAGAGGCTTAGAAAATCTTCACTGTACTTTCAAAAACAGACATTCTAAAGACCTGAAAGAAGTGCTGGACCCCAGACAGCAGTAGCACCCAAAGAGGGAGATAGATGCTGGGAACCTCTCTCCCCTTGGTACTGTGTGTGGTTAGTACTTTCCCATCGGAGACAAAAAGGCCCCACAGCACTATCATGTCAGGAGCCCACGGTTCTCTGTGAGTCACATTCTTAGGAAACTGAGGGCGGGTGTCATAGGACAGACTATACACTGAAACTGGACACCCTAATATCGCTACGCTATGAGAAAGGAACTTTAAATCGGGACCATGTGTACTCTGGGAGTTGAATATTTTCTGGTTGGAACCGGAGTCTGCAAAGGGACTTTTGTGCAGGCCCCAAGCAAAGCAATTCTCTGGCCACTGGAGAGGACACACCTGAGGGAGAGGACCTGCATCTACAACTAGAATGCTCAAGGAACAACCAGAGATAGGAGCAGCCTGGAGCACTCCACCTGAGAAGCATCGCCCAGGGGCTGGACCAGCATCTGTAATGCAGTCTCTCAACAGAAGGCCCGGGGGAGGAGATAAGTGTCCACTGCACAGGAATTCTCACACACCAGGGAAACTTCTAGAAGCCAGGCAGGGGACTCCAAGAGATCTGAGACTGGATCCAGTCACCAGTCTCAGCAGCTCTCCCCCGCCCTCCTTCCTGTCTGTTTCTCCTTTACGTAATAGCCAAGGTCAACTTGTCTCTGTTCTCATTCTATATCACATTTTGTCCTCCCTTCTTATCCTTTGTATTTTTCATTTTCCTTACAAAAAACAAAAACAAACAAAACATAACAAAATACAAAGCCCCCAAAACAACATGGACACTGGCATGGTTTTCAGGCTCTCTGTGTTGCAAGACTCTTCAAAAGCAGGACCATTCGTACATAATCTGATGGTTTGTCTTCTCTGTCTATCTTTAGCCAAAACTCACCCATGTCTCCTCTGACCTGATATTGATCACCATATTTTTTGTTTCCACTCATAAACACACGGGATTCTCAGTGTCTTTACTTCCTAAAATAATGTCAACTGGACATAATTTGGAATACCAGGGAAGCAAGTCTTTTTTTTTTTAAACCTATAGTACAGCCCTGGCTGTCCTGGAACTTGCTATGTAGACCAGGCTGGCCTCAAACTCACAGAGATCTGCCTACCTTGGCCTCCCAGGTGATGTGATTAAAGGTGTCAGCCACCACACCTAAGAAGAGAGTCCAAACTGAGGAATTGTCTACAGCAGATTGGTCTGTGGTCGTGTCTGTGAGGGATTGTTTCGATTGATAATTGATGTGGGAATCCCCACCCCATTGAGGGCAGCATCCTCTCCTCTTCAGGGGCTGGAGCTGTGACATCACAAGTTGGTTTAACAGAAGAGCTGAATGAACCCCCGTTCCCTCCTAAGTTGTTTTATGTCGTGATATTTTTTATCACAATAGCGGAAATGAAATTAGAACACGAGGTGGCCATTTTCAGTTCTCAGTGTTTGCATAGCAGGCATACCTCTGGATCATGGCTGTCATCACAGACAGCATTCTACCATCAGGGGAGGACCGGGGACAGAAATGAGAAAGGGAGAATTCAAATAGTGTGAGACAGGATTGTTCTGCCAGCTGAACTCGGACAGAAGGCAAGAGAGTTCCTGTGAGGTAAGGATTCCCACACACAGAGATATGAAATAGCGTGACAGCAGTGAGGACGGGTGCCTCTCTCTACAAGAGCAATGTTACCATTTACCATTGTGAGAGACAGAAAAAATAAACCATAACAGTACTCAGAGCATAAAATAAAGGAAAATTATCATCATTAACTCCTTAGTTAAATACAAGTCAAATTAATTAATTATCACATGCCTGCTCTTCAGGTAATGTAATTTCATTAAAAAGCAATTTGGTAGCTTTTGGTCTTGTATTCATACACCCTCAGGTAAATAGGAATCCAGGCTGTGTAAAACCATCGTCCAGTACACACAAGGCAGGAGAAGTACATGCTATTTATCATTGTTACTTGTTTATTAGGTTGTTAGGAGGAAGGGGCATCTTTGCCAAAATGTTTTAGAAAAACAAAAAGGGTTTAAAATAAGTTTATTCCTAGCAGAAGTCTCTCCTGGTTCTCTTCCTTTGCTGTTTCTAGGTCACGTGGCATCTGCCAGCTAGAGCTGAACAGTCAGTTATGCCATTTCTAAGCAGAAAAATACTCCCCAGACAAGTAAACAGGCAGCTGCCCCATGAGGTGGTTCTGGTAACAAGGGTTTCATGGCTCAGCTGGGCTTTTAAATGAACAATCCCCCTGACTCTCGGCCTGTGTTCCTAATGTTTGCTTTTGCATATTAGCATCAAAGTCAGCGACTCCCCTCACCACACACACAAAGGCAAAGTGTTACTATAATTTGCACAGATTAGGCCTATTAAATATTCAGATCTATTTAACACAATCTATTAAGCTTCTGTTAGAATTGTGAAGATGTCTCCTAACATCGATGAGTTCAGGGGAGAGCAGTTTTTTGTTGTCGTTGTTTTTGTTTTGTTTTTTGGTTTCTATATCTTTTTTTTTTCATTTTTATTGGATATATTCTTTATTTACATTTCATTTCCCTTTTCCTGGTTCCCCTCCCCCCAAACGTCCCATATACCCCTTTACCTCCCCCTATTCCCCCATCCACCTCTTCCCACTTCCCTGTTTTGATATTCTCCTACACTGATGCATTGGCCTTTCCAGATCCAGGGTCCATTCCTTCCTTCTTCTCGGACATCATTTGGTATGTGGATTGTGTCTTTGGTGTTCCAAGATTCTAGGCTAATATCCACTTATCAGTGAGTGCATACCATGGGTATTCTTTTGAGACTGGGTCACCTCACGTAGTATGATGTTCTCCAGCTCCATCCATTTGTCTACGAATTTCATGAATTCATTGTTTTTAATAGCTATGTAGTATTCCATTGTGTATATATACCATATTTTTTGTATCCATTTCTCGGTTGAGGGACATCTGGGTTCTTTCCAGCTTCTGGCTATTATAAATAAGGCTGCTATGAACATAGTGGAGCATGTATCCTTATTGCATGCTGGGGAATCCTCTGGGTATATGCCCAGGAGTGGTATAGCAGGGTCCTCTGGAAGTATTGTGCCCAGTTTTCTGAGGAACCACCAGACTGATTTCCAGAGTGGTTGTACCAGCTTGCAGTCCCACCAGCAGTGGAGGAATGTTCCTCTTTCTCCACATCCAGAAAGCAGTTTTAAAGGGGGCTGTTCTGCAAAATTCATTGTCAGTCTTTGTTCGTTGGTTTGTGTTTCCGGAGCCTGAGATCCAACCCAGGCATTCGTGCATGCCACACACGGGCTCTGACACTGATAACTGTAGAATGCCTTTTGAAAATTACCTAAGTTTGATTAAATAACCAAACGACAGGCACTTGAGAGAGTAGAATTTCCCTGTGAAAGTGTATTTAAAATATTTTCAAGTTGATACAGTGGCAGAGTCCTGTAATCCCAGTAATTGTGATGGAGAGTTGAATAGTTTTGTCTTTTGTTTCAAAAGGTCAGATGCAAAATAATATATTACATATTTTATGATATATATGCACACATATATTACATTGAATACCTATATATTTGCCCAATAAAGATCTAAGTTGACAATATGTTCTGTGGAAAGTACTGTAATTAGAAACAAAACAAGGGAAGGGGAGCACCCTGTCGGGGAGCACCCTGTTGGAGACAAGGAGGGCGGGATGGAAGGAGGAACTGTGGGAGGAGGATCAGGAAGGGGGGCAATGGTGGATTGTAAATAAATAAAATAATTAATAAAAACCAAGAATAAAAAAGGAACAAAACAACCATGTGACAGGGACTAAGCAACATGAGGGGCCCATTTAGTCAGAGTTTCAAATGTGCAGCAAAGTGGGAGAGGAGGATTCCACTGGGAAGGGGAAAATAACACTCAGGTAACCAAGTTATACAACCAAGCAAGCAAGAAGGATATGAAGATGTGGTATATACTGTCCTCATGCAAATCAACGTTGGTTTGGGTCAGAGGTCAGTCACAACCATGATGAGAAGAAAAATAGAATGTATAACATTTCAAACAGAAGAAAATACAGCCTAAAAACAGATCCCTGACAAAGGGAACTTAAATCTCCAAATGCATAGTAAGGAGATAATAAGGTGACAAGGACAACTATTTAATTGATCACAGCACGTTATTAAATCCATCAATTAAACAAGTTAAACTCTTAGGTTGAACCTTTAAAATATATTCTAAGGAAACATGGTTTTGACGATGCTCTTAAAATGAAAATGAACAGGATAGAAATTACGAAATTGGTTAATATGTGATGGTTCATCTTCATAGGCACGCTGAAGGATCAAAACGACTCAGGAAACACACTCCAGGCATGTCTGCAAAGGGGTGGGTTAGGTTATTTGTGGTGAGGACATCTCCCCTAAATACCTGAAGCACCATCTCACTGGGTAGGTACCTATACTAAATAAAAAATAAATAGAAAGAGGACAGTAGCCTCTCTCCCTTGCTCTCCTCTTTCCCTCTTCTCCCTCTCCCTCCCTTTGTCTGATAGCTGTCTCTCTGTCTCTCTTTCTGTCTGTCTGTCTCTCTGTCTCTGTCTCTCTCTCTCCCAGCCCCTTGCCCCCATTCTCCTAGCTCTCCTCCCTCCCTCCCACCTGCTTTCCTCTCTCCTTACTCTTGCTCAGTCCTTCTTGACTGTGGGTGTGACTTTGGCAGCTGGCTGCTTCCTGCCCTGTGTCTAGCACCTCCACCCAGCATAGCCCAGTGCACACTTGGTGTGGCAGCAAAATCAACTCCTCCTTCTCAACTTCACAATCTTGATAAATCTCTGACTAGAGGCACTGAAAATCCTGATAAATCCCTTGGCTAGAGGAACTGCAAAGGCGACTTGGAGCTATGCAGCCAGGGTTCAGAACTCAGTTTCACTTTGGTGTGAGGAGATAATCCTTTGAATCATTGATTGAATATTAAATAGATTCCCTTTTGGGAAAAAAAAAAAGCCTCCTCCTTCCTAAATCACCTTTCTCTTGTAGCTTCTTATAGCAACCAGAAACATAACTAATACACAGTATATCAAACAAGACAGGCTCTTTTTACTGCAGAAATAGGATGTAAGGTGAATAAAAAAAGGAAGTAACATTTTTAAAAAAAAGTTACAATGAGAAATGCTTACCCATCTGACACAAGGTTGTCTCCCTGCTCCCTCCCCACCCCCCACACACCCTGACCACACCCTCCCTGTCCTAGTCCTTTGCCTGACATTGTCCTTCCCCCTCCCTTCCCCTCACACAGTAAATACTATTTGCTATCTAGGGTGAAGTGGTGAAGTGTCTCCACCTAGACAGGAAGGGGCTTGTCAGTCCAAGCCCCCGAGGCTTTCAAATCAGGCAGGACCCTGGGAGAACAAGAACTGGGCAGAGGGTTGACTTAGAGGGCTCTAAAGGAGAGCCAGCTGAGAACAGGATGTGACTCTGGGCCCTCCTGTCTTTCCTCTGCCCTCTAAACTCCCACTGTCTCAAGATGGTCATGAACTTGGCCCTAGAGATGATTTTAATGAGTTGTGGGCTACAGATACAGCTTTCAGTAGTTTAGACATTTTGATGCAATTGTGGCATTTAAAAAAATTATCCTGCTCAATCCTCACCTAGCTAGGACCGAATAGTCTTCCCTGGAGGAATTAATGGGTTAATTATGGAAATGGCCCTGGAGGGCTATTTGTTATACAAGTGACTAACTTAGCAGTAACTCTGGTTTCTGAAACATCACAGGCCCCAGTTTCAGCTAATTCAAGTTGGAACACTATACTATCCAGGACCAACTTGAAAGATGGAAAAATCCCTGAATGCAGAAGAGAAAGACCATAAAAAAGGGGCCACCAACTAAAACCGGAGTCTTCTCAGACTCCATATGTAGGTGTTACCATTTCACCCCTCCTGCTCACTGCACCAGCCTCAGTCACTTGAGGTTGTTTAATTAGTCTTTAGCAGATAGGAGGGTGGATCCATGAATAACTGCAGGGACAACATGGTGGTGGCAAAAGTCACTAAAAAGGAAATCTCAAGAAAAAGTGACCCCCAGTCCCCACCCCTTCAAGCAGGAGGAGCGGGGCAGGGGAGGGCAGATAGCTTGGTTATTAAAGTATTTGCCTTGCAAATGTGAAGACCCCAGAACTCATGTTTTAAAATCTAAATTACATTTAAAAGCTTCTAGGGAGGCTTGTGGACTTGAAGTGACACTTCAGGAAAGAGAGATAGGCAAATCCCTTGGTGTCCTCAGGCTGGCTGGCAGCCTGCCATAGTTGTCAGGTACCACGCCCAGGCACCCAAGGAATGCTGCCCAGGGCAACTCTGGACTCCACCCATACTTTTCCTAAGGTCTTAGCTTTTCCAAGCCATGGGGCTTACTGGGAATGCACAGGAATGCTAGAAGTTTGGTAACAATTGTCTTCAATCATATTGATTTCATATTGGCAGTATTTGGGAAGAGACCTTCTAGGCGTTTTAAAAACTAAAAAAAAGACCAAGCCAGAACTTGCCTTTCATCTGAAGTTGACTAGGCAACTTTGGGGTAGGAGATAGGAGCTTCAGGGAAAAGCACAAACATTTCAAGTTCCACCTGGCTGGGTGGGGAGATCACCACTTCACCACCAGCACCTGTTTCTCCCTCAGGCTGCAAGCAATCCCAGCAGGAGGCACAGACTTTATTCCAGGTTCTGATAATGATGGTCTCTGGCAGGTGAGTTCTGAGAAGGGACCTCCAAGCCCCTGGGATGACCAAGGGATCCCAGAGACCCAGGTTAGTCAGTTCACAGTCAGGACCTCTGTGAACTGTTGGAGCTGGACAGAAAGAATCACTGAAGTCAAAGAAGCAGACCTGGGAGTGACACAGTGTAAGAGTTCGAGGAAAGGATGGACTAGGGACAGAAATAGCAGGAAGGACAAAGAGGAAATGCTTGAATGCACTGCCCACAACGCTGCCATCATCCACTTAGTTACTGAGGCTTCCTTTGCTCTCTCTTGAAAGATGTCTCTACTTCTCTGGATGCTGCAGTCCTGTATGCAGGTGAGTTCCTGGGATCTGACTGGTGGGAGGGTGTGGGGAGCACCAACTCAAAGACAAAGTGACTAGGAGAGCAGGTCTCCCCTGTGAGACTGCTCCTAGCCCTCCTCAGCCCCCCATCACGTCTGTGGGCTCATTCTGGGTCTTGTTTTAGACCTGGCTTGTTCTACACCTCAGAGCACAATGTTTCTCGACTTGGAGAGGGGTGGGAGAGGGGCGGAAGTGCATTACTTCAGGGTAGGATGGGGGAGGCTAGAAAACATGGGAGGTTAATGTGACAGAGAGAGATCACTAAACAGACGCTGTGACTGCATGAGATCGCACACGGTGGATCCCTCTAGGGAGCCAGCACGTAGAGTCTCCTGTACCCGCGTGTTATGCACTCTACAAACTGTCTTCCTCACTCTCCTCCAATCCCCCCCCAGTGTCCCTAGGCTCTCTGCCCTTGAACTTCATCTTGAACTTTACCAGGAGGAAGCAGAGAAATCAAGAAAGCTTTACTTTCTGAGTGGTCAGGGAGGCAGCCAGTGCAACATTTTTTAATATTTTTAATTTATTACTAATTATTTTATTTAAATTTTGAGTGTTGTCCCCTTCCCTCTCTCCTCTCAGCAACCCCCTCCCTCCCCCTCCCCTTTGCCTCTAAGAGGGTGCTTCCCCCCCCTCACCCACTCCCTCCTCATCCCTCCAGCCTCCTTCTTCACTGGGGCAACAAGCCTCCACAGAACCAAGGGCCTCCCATCCCATAGATGCCAAATAAGGCCATCCTCTGTTTCCCATGTAGCAGGAGTCATGGACCCGCCCATGCATACTCTTTGGTTGGTGTTTTAGTCCCTGGGAACTCTGTGGGATCCGGTTAGTTGATATTGTTGTTCTTCCTATGGGGTTGCAAGGACTGCTCCTTCAGTCCTTCCCTAACTCTTCCACTGGGGTCCTCAGGCTCAGTCCAAAGGTTGGCTGTTGTTAGTATTTACATCTGTCTTCGGCAGGTGGCAGAGTCTCTCAGAGGATAGCCACACCAGGCTCCTGTCAGGAAGCACTTCTTGGCATCAGCAATAGTGTCAGAGTTTTGTGTTTGCAGATTGGATGGATCCCAAGGTGGGGCAGTCTCTGGATGGCCTTTCCTTCCATCTCTGCTCCATTTTTGTCCCTGTGTTTCCTTTAGACAGGAACAATTCTGGATTAAAAATTTTGAGATGTGTGTGTGGCCCCATCCCTCCACTGGGGGCCATGTCTATGTGCTGGAAGTGGTTTCTTCAGGTTCTATCTCCCCAGTGTTGGGCATTTTGGCTAATGTCATCTCCATTGGTCCTGGGAGCCTCTCCCATCCGTGGCTTCTGGACTTTCTAGTGGTGCCCCTCCCATGCCCTGTACCCCACTGCTGCTTATTTCTGTTCATTCTCCTAGTCCCCTGGAATTCCTTCCTGTCTCTTTCTATACCTGGTCCTGCTTCCCCTCTTTTTTCTTTCCGACTTCTCTCCCTCCTAGATCCTTCCCTCCCTCTGTCTCTCATGATTATTTTGTTCCTCTTCTAAGTGTGATCGAAGCATCCACACTCTGGCCTTCCTTCTTGTTAAGCTTCATATGGTCTGTGAGTTGTATTGTGGGTATTCTGAGATTTTGATCTAATATCTACTTATCAGTGAGTGCATACCATTTGGTCTGGATTACTTTACTCAGGATGATATTTACTAGCTTCATCCAATTGCCCACAAAATTTGTCAAGTTGACATTTTTAATAGCTGAATAGTACTCCTTTGTGTATTTGTGCCACATTTTCTGTATTCATTCTTCTGTTGAGAGACGTCTGGGTTGTTTCTGCTTCTGGCTATCACAAATAAGGCTGCTATGAACATAGTGAATCACATGTACTTGTTATATTTTGGATCATCATTTGGGTGTATGCCCAGTAGAGGTATAACTGGCTCTTCAGGTAGAGAACTCTTTCCAGTTTTTGTGATGAACCACCAGATTGATTTCATAGTGGAACCAGCTTGTAATTCCACCAGCAATGGGGGAGTTTCTCCTTCTCCACATCAACACCAGCATCTGCTGGCAAAGCTTGAGTTTTTTATCTGAGCCATTCTGATTGGTGTAATGTAGGATCTCAGGGTAGTTTTAATTTACATTTCCCTGATGGCTAAGGATGTTGAACATTTCTTTAGGTGCTTCTTGGCCATTCAAGATTCCTCAGTTGATAATTCTTTATTTAGCTCTGTACCCCATTTTTAACATGATTATTACAATTATAAAATTATAGACTATTAAAATTATAGACTCTGGAGTCTAACTTATTGAGTTCGTTGTATATTTTGGATATTAGCCTTCTATCAGATGTACGGTTGGTAAAGAGCTTTTCCCAATCTGTAGGTTGCTGTTTTGTCCTATTGACAGTGTCCTTTGCCTTACAGAAGCTTTTCATTTTCGTGAGTTCCCATTTGTCAATTGTTAATTTTAGAGCCTGAGCCATTGGTGTTCTGTTCAGGAAAATGTACCCTGTGTCAATGTATTCCAGGGTCTTCCCCACTTTTTCTTCTATTAGATTCATCATATCTGGATTTATGTGGAGGTCCTTAATCCACTTGAACTTGAGTTTTGTACAAGGAGATAAAAATGGATCACCTTGCATTCTTTTACCTGCAGACCTTCAGTTAGACCAGCACCATTTGTTGATAATGCCTTCTTTTATCCACTGTATGGTTTTGACTTCTTTGTCAAAAGATCAAGTGACCATAGATGTGTGGGTTCATTTCTGGGTCTTCAATTTTATTTGATTGATCTACCTGTCAGTCTCTATGCCAATACCATTCTTGGATAGAGAAACTAGAGGATTAGGCCAGAAAAATCCTGGAGATAGATAGATAGATAGATAGATAGATAGATAGATAGATGATAGAGAGATGATAGATAGATGATAATTAGAAAGATAGATGATAGATAGATAGATAGATAGATGATAGGTAGATAATAGATAGATGATAGATAGATGATAGATAGATAGATAGATAGATGGATAGATGGATAGATAGATAGATGATAGATAGATAGATGGATAAATAGATAGATGATAGATAGATAGATAGATAGAGAGATGATAGATAGATGATAGTTAGAAAGATAGATGATAGATAGATAGATGATAGATAGGTAGATAGTAGATAGATAGATGATAGATAGATAGATAGATAGATAGATAGATGGATAGATAGATAGATGGATAGATAGATGGATAGATAGATGATAGATAGATAGATAGATGGATAGATAGATAGATGGATAGATAGATAGATAGGTAGATAGAGATCTCAGGTTCCTGAAGGCTGAAATTAGAAACATGTGCCCCCATACTTGGCCTGACAGTATGTCTTTTATAGATAGGTATTTTCAAATAAAGATGTGAGAATGGCAAGAAGCTTGTGTGACCTTCCAAGATAACTTTGTTCCTTTCCAGGGTTATTTATTTCTAAGACACACAAGCAGAACTAAACCATTGTTTTATATATATATAATCTCTGTGCCCCGCCATTCTTCTGACTTAGGCATGGACTTATCAGTTTGGATTCTCTCCTGTGAACCCAAGAGCCACATCTGAGTTCATTCACCAAACAAAGGAAAAGTATCCTGGCCACAGTAGCAACACCTTCCTGTGACTCTGCTTTAAGAAGTCTTCTGGTCTTGACTTCCCTCCCGGACACTTTTTTCCTCTGACCTTCATCTTTAAAACCCCTTTTTAATTAACTCCAACTCTGCTCTAGACTTGCTATTTTGAAATTCATTTCTACGGTAAAGTCAAGAATCTGGGTTAACTGCAGCAGAGCTCCCTAAAGGTCAGGGACCTCTTGAGGCTGTTGGTATGGGTGGGGTGAAGTGTCTCCATGCTAGATAGGAAGGGGCTTCTCAGTCCAAGCCCGGGAGGTGTTCGCATCAGGCAGGACCCTGGGAGGACAAGAACTGGGCAGAGGGCTGACTTAGAGGGCTCTAAAGGAGAGCCAGCTGAGAACAGGATGTGACTCTGGGCCCTCCTGCCTTTCCTCTGCCTGCTAAACTCCCACTGTCTCAAGATGGTCATGAACTTGGCCCTAGAGATGATTTTAATGAGTTGTGGGCTACAGATACAGCTTTCAGAAGTTTAACCATTTTGATGCAATTGTGGCATTTAAAAAACTTATCCTGCTCAATCCCCACATAGCTAGGAGAGAATAGTCTTCCCCTGAGGAATTAATGGGTTAATTTATGGAAATGGCCCTGGAGTGGTATTTGTTGAACAAGTGAGTAACTTAGCAGTAACTTTGGTTTCTGTCACATCACAGGCCCCAGTTTCAGCTAATTCGAGCTGGAACACTATCCTATCTAGGACCAACTTGAACAGATGGAAAAACCCTGAATGCAGAAGAGAAAGATCATAGAAAAGGGGCCACCAACCAAAACCGGAGTCTCCTCAGACTCCATATGTAGGTGCTACCATTTCACCCCTCCTGCTCACTGCACCAGCCTCAGTCACTTGAGGTTGTTTAATTAGTCTTTAGCAGATAGGAGGGTGGATCCATCAATAACTGCAGGGACAACAAGGTGGTGTCAAAAGTCACTAAAAAGGAAATCTCAAGAAAAGGGACCCCCAGCCCCTGCCCCTGCAAGCGGGGTGGGGGTGGGGGGACACAGATAGCTTGGTTATTAAAGTATTTGTCTTGCAAATGTGAAGGCATCAGAACTCAAGTTCTAAAAATTAAATTACATTTAAAAGCTGCTGGTGAGGTGTGGTGGACTTGAGGTGACTCTTCAGCAAAGAAAACAGGCAAATCCCCCAGGGGTCCGCTGTCTGTCAGCCCACCTTTGTCGTCAGGCACCACGCCCAGGCACCCGAGGAATGATGCCCAAGGGAATCTCTGGACTCCACACGCACTTTTTCGAACGTCTCAGTTTTTTTCCCAAGTCACAAGGTTTCCCGGGAATGCACAACAGTACTAAAAGTTCGGTAACAATTGTCTTAAATCACGTTGATTTCATATTGGGTAGTATTTGGGAAGAGACTTTCTAGGCGTTTTAAAAACTAAAATTAAACCAAGCCAGAATTTGTCTTTCTTCTGTAGGTGACTACGCAACTTTGATCTAGGAGGTGGGCAGAAGACGTGGCAAACTGGAGGGGCAGACATGTTCCAAGCTCCACCTAGCTGGGTGGGGAGAAAGACACGTCACTGTCTGTACCAGTTTCTTTCTCCGGGTGCAGGCGATCCCAGACTCGTTTCTCCCTCGGGCTGCAAGCGTTCCCAGCGGGAGGAACCAACTTGTCCGACTTCTGAAGAGGACAATCTCGATCTCATAAGTTCTGGTAAGGGATTCCGGAGCTCCTGGGAAGATGTGGGAACCCCGAGACCCGGGTTAGTCCGTTCATAGTCATGACCTCTGTGCTCTACCGGAGCTGAACAGAAAGAATCACGGAGGTCCAAGGAGACGTGGGCAACGCCCAAGGGGTCCGGGAGTGACTGCCTGTAAGAGTTCTAGGAGAGGATGAGACTAGTGACTAAGATAGCAGGCACAACAAAGAGGAGAAGCTTGAATGTTCTGCCTGTAACTTCAGTCATCCGCTTAGTTACTGATGCTTCTTCCTTCGCTCTCTCGAAAGTAGTCTTGCCTGCCGCCTTCAGGGAACATGAAATGGGGAACCGTATTGGCTGTGCTTATCGTCTTGGCTCTGCTTCGATTTTTTTCTGCCAACCCTGGATCCTGCCACCCTGTGAGTGGAGGTGAGTTCCTCAGGTCTGACTTGGGGGGGGGTTGTCTGGGGAGGGGGAAATCACTGAGCCATCCAGCCTAGATGCCAGTGGGAGCAGTCACTTCACTCAGCCTGTAAAGAATGTCCCACCCCACCCAGCTTGATTCTCTAAATCAGGGTCCCAGCTCTCCCATGAGTGAAGGCATGCAGCCTCCCTCCTGATCATGAATCCTCGAGTTTAGTAATTAATTATTAAAATATAGCAACATCTGATTGGCTGATCATCTCTTGTCCTCTGGGACCTCTGTGTTCCCTTTGCCATGACCAACTACTCTGGTGTCTGATTCCACACTGCAGTTACCTCTCCAGTCATATGAACATGGTCTTCCCATGCTGTTTACTCCTGCCTGATTTCATTTCAGTCCCGATGACAAAACGCCAGGACCAAAAGCAACCTGGAGGAGAAAGGCTTGCCTGGCAAATAATTCCAGGTTAAGTCCATTATTACAGAAAGTCAAATGGGAATCAAATCATGTCATGTATAGCCAAGATCAGAGGGAGACAGTGTACCCATGCTGCCTTCATGCCTGAGCAGGTCAATCTTTCTTAGGTACTCCAGCGTTTCCTACCTGGGAATGTCTCTGGTTAAATGCTAACTTTTTCAAAACCTAAGAGAATAGCAACACCCAGGTACATGCTCATATAAACCCTGGGGTTGTTCTTAGACCAGCACATATAGTCACTTTTCAATTTAATAGCACACAAGATGTCATCCTAGAACTGTGTCCTAAGACCCCATATGTGCTGTGTTTATGAAGACAGAGCCTTTCCTATTAGCTGCTCTACACAAGTAAGAATGTTGTAATGATCATATTTATGAAAATATCAGTGTGCTTCTCCATACAGTTCTTTAAGCATAGTTCCCAGATACAGATGGGCTCTGAAAACTGAGATGATTTACATTATCATTTCACCCAGTTACAGCATTAGCTAAATACTATCCATAAAGACTTAGCTTTGGCAAAAGATGATAAAATAGCTGAAAAAACCTGATCCTTTTCTGAAGGACAATTGGTAATATTTATCAAGCGACTAAATTAACAAAACCTAAAATTAAGAATATACATACTGGAGCTGGAGAGAGAGAGAGAGAGAGAGAGAGAGAGAGAGAGAGAGAGAGAGAGAGAGAGCTCAGCAGTTAAGAACACTTGCCTATCTTCCAGTGGATCTATGGTCAGTTCCCAGCACCCAGGCTGGGCAGCTCATGTCTGCCTGCATTTCAGAGACATAAGAATCTAACACTCTTCAAGCACAAACTGACACACACACACACACACACACACACACACACACACACCATGTGCCTGCACACACACACACACACACACACACACACACCCATCATACATGCACATGTACATCAATACATGCATACATACATACCACATATATGTGTATGTGTATGTGTGTGCATGCTGTGTGATATGCAACTGAGAGTTCTATAAAGGCAGAAAAAAGAGAAAGATTCTAGGTTTGGAATGGGCTCTGTGGAAGCTCAAAGGCCACACCTTGTGACACATTTCCTCCAATAAGGCTTCACCTGTTCCAAAATGGCCACACTCCTAATTTCATAGCACATCTCCTTAGACATGCATGTTTCCATGATCCTTTTTACAAACATTTTTTCTACCAATTTTAGAAGTTCTGAATTCTGTACTTTATGCAGAATGGATCAACTTTATCTCCAGAAAGTTCTGGCTGTTTGCTAACTATTGAATGTCCTGTGTGCCTGCAGCCTGAGGAGAAAGCTGGTTTGTGCCTAGAACTCATGTATAGGATTCAAGTTTGATGCTATGTGTGTAATTTTTTTTAGGACAGGGAACACAAGGGCAGGAGAAGGATGACTCACTGGCACGCCAGTCTAGTCCAGATGGTGAGTTCCAAGCTGTTGGTAAACTTTGTCTCCTCAATATCTCTGCAGCATACTTGTAAGAGGTTATAAAAGTGTTTTCCTTACAAAAATCTGGAAGTCTGTGGGCAAACCTTACCACTAAGACGGGGATGATGATGGTGATGATGATGATGATGGTGATGATGGTGATGATAGTGGTGATTATTATTATTTATTGGCACGTATATGAAAGTCAGAAATGCTTTATTTAAGTCTCCTGCATTACTCATTCTCCCTCATTTGGCAAAATGGTTTCCTTAATCAAAACTTTTAAGTGGATTTTCCTTAGAGATTAAATAATGCATATTTCATCCTGATCCTCCAAAGTGCTGAGTTGGTGACCTTTAGTTCACAACCACCAAGACAGTTCTCAGGCTCCAGAGAGCTCATTTTCATGTCCACCAAATCTTTCAGAGGGATGTACTTAGTAAGAAGGAGCCCCAGTCACTCAAGAACAAATTCAAACCTTGAGAGTGTTGGGATAGGGAAAGAGGGTGAGGGAAACCACAGAGATAAGAGGAAAAGAGGTGGAAGGAGCAGAGAGGGGGCAGGAGGAGGAAGCAGGTGGAAGGGACCAGGAAAGCAGTCACCAAGCCTGCGCCAGTCACCTCACAGCACAACGCTGGGGAGGGAAGGAAAGAGTTTGGTTATTAACACTCCTCTTAAGTTTAATCACATTGCACTCTTCTAGAAGATTCCTTTAGTAAAGTGTTATTTAATTTTAGACCCAGTGCTCACACAAACACAGGACAGTAAATGTGCACACGCCTCACTAGGTGATGCCTGCTTACCTGTGCAGTCTGCTGAACAGGACAGCTCTAGGGTACTGTGTCCTCTTTGGCTCTTAGTGAGAGTCTGGGTGACCAGGGGCCCTAAGTGTGCTGGGAAACAATGACCTGAAGAAGGGGAGAGACACTGGGGCTTCAAGAGGATCACAGACAGGCAGAGGTCTCTCCTTGAGAATGGATCATGTGTGTGGTTCAGCGTGGGAGAACCTGAGATCTGATGCCCAACAGTCTTGTGTGAAGGGGCCCAGTGGGCACAGGGATGAGCACTGAGCTTACAGCTGGCAGTTCCCTTTCCATGTCAGGCTGCAGCATTTCTCCCGGGTCTTTCCTGAACACCAGGTCCATGTTGAATTTTCCGTGTGTCCTATGATGTGTCCCTTTCCCCCGTGTGTTCGGCTAGATTTTCATCCCTGGAACACGGATGCTATCTGACATCTTTAATACTAGAGTACTTGATATTAGGCACTAAAAGCACTTGTAAGATAAATCTCCCTGGTGACATATGTGCATATGAGGAGTCCTGCTAACCTAAGACAGTTACAGATGGTGCAGAATTAAGGATGGAAAAGGGGGTGGACCTCTTGTTAGAGGCTTGTCTTCCTAACTCTTTTCCTGTCAGAGGGATTCTGAGTGCTAGAAACCCCTGACTCCTCTGGACCCCTGATCCCACTTGGACTTCTCTTCCGTGTTTCTATCATAGGTAAGGACTCTCTTAATTGCAATCTCAGTGTCAACTATCGTAGGCTACATGGACAGTGCTCAGTGAATGGAAATCATCTCCTTCATTTTGGTGATGGAAAACAGGAGGGAAATGCCAGTAAGGTGTGTTCTGATTTTTTCCAAAGCCTGAAAGACACTTTAGGAGGCATGTGGAGCCTGCAGTCAGGTAAGTGTGAGACAGAATGCAAAGGGAGACATGATAAATGAGAAAGAGGAAGAGCAGAGCACATGACAGAAGGGGCTACTGAATTATCTGCATAGAAGAGCTGAACATGTTCCCCTACCTGGACCTACATGGTCTGTGTTGTGTTAGCAATGGCAAGCCAGGGAGGAAAGATTACAGGTCCTAAGTGTGCAGAGAAAGACTGGACCAGTTTGAGGTGATGGTTCTGTAAAGGGTAGAAGATGATGTGTGTCATTTGCAGGTAATAACAACTTGAAGTTCACCACAAATTCTCAATATGATCAAGGACAATTCGCTGATGGACACTGTACCATCACTAATGGTGAGCAGAACATCACCTTTTATCCACTTAATATGACTTGGACAGGGAGTCATTCTGTTGCCAGCGGTGCCCAGGAATCATTGAAGAACAACAAGGAACTAGAAACAGGTCTTAAGAATGTCCTCATCGGAGATTTCCCTGACTGTCTCAAGAAGTTGTCGCCACACTCCAGAGAAATGCCAAGTAAGTAGTTAGGTAGATTAGCACAAGGAAACATCCACAGGGTGGGAAAGATATGGCAGTTCTCTTGAGAAGTCTGACGACTTCCCTGTCTGGATGGGAGCCAGGTGTGTATGATGGAAAACTTGATAGACTGAGTGAGCGGTTCATTGGTGGTCTTCCAGGGATGACCGCGAGGATATCTCTTTCCCATATCATCACCCAGTGCTCCCCATTTCCTCATAACTATTGGCCCAGGCACTACATGGCCTGCTAATGAGCCCCAAGTCTGTGTGCATCACTGTAAACTTCCAGCCTTTCCATCCTCGGGTATAGCTGCCCTTCCACCAGCTCCATTCCCACTTTCAAAGGATTTACTACCTTTCTCTGGCACACTTAAACACCACAATCTTCTCAACATCCAGAAAGTGATACCCACAGGACATTTGTCAAACTTTGTGATGGTTTGACAGACATGAACTTTTCATTGTAATGAAATAAGCTCTGCCAAGACATCATATATACAACTCCCACTTCTCTCTCTGCTCAGGACTTTGTAAAAGAGTTCTTATGTGTGAGTGCCTCATGGATGCTGGTGGAGAGAAGGTGCTGATGGAGGTGTGTTTTTAAACTTTATCAAAAGCGTTGTTATCTTTTATAAGGATCAACATCAAGCTCCCCTGATATCACACAGCTTCCATCGCCCACCCAGCCTCCAAATACCCCTAGTGTAGGATCAATCATTGGGGGAGTCATATTCTTCGTCGTTGTCGTCGCCGTCCCCATATACAGTATTCGCCAATTGCGGAAGTGATGTACACAAAGAGGTAAGGAGCAGGCTGGGGCCTCATCTGGTTCTTGGTAGGGTTGTTCTGCAGGAGATTTGCAATAGGTGTCCCACTGGGTCATGGGGATGGGAACTCAGGTCCTCATGTTAAGTGAGCTATCTTAACAGTATCCAAAATGGACCTTCTCAGAGTCTGGCTTCCAGTTCAATAAATTTCCTTCTGCTGAGACCATGAGAACTGAAACAAGCTTCTGAGCACCTCACTTGCACGCACAACTACCCATGCTGGGACACTGAGCATATATTCATCCCCAGAACAATTGCAATGGTAGTTTCACACAGTCAGTTAAAACTGCCCATTTAATCTTACTCTCTTACTTTCCCCCATGCTACATACAATTGAAAGGTTGACCCTAGAAATGGGTCTGTCTGAAAAGTGTTCTGGGGGCTGGGACTCTAAATCATCTTCATTTATCAAGGCTCATCGTATGTCAGGGTACAAGCTAAGCAGTGATATTGGGACATCTCTCCTGAGGGAAAGAGAAAATGACTTTCAGAATCACAGTCTGGTTCTCACTGCAAAGCCTCCCTAGTCAGAAATCTTCAGTTTCTGAAGGGCTGCTCTATCTACTACCACAAGCCACAGTGGAGAGAGAGGCCAAAGGAGGTAAGAGGAGAGTTCCCCAAACAGGATACCAAAATGTCCCAGGACGATGAGCTCGAGGCATGGAGATAAAAGCACATATCAAACCTCTATATCACTCCATCCCAGAGTCAGGAGACACCTCCCCAGATGGGGAGGAAAGGATGGAAGGTCAGGCAGGGTGAATGAGGTGAATTGCTCTTTTCCAACCTCGCCCTCTCTGTTGCTCTCTTGAAATCTCAGCAGCTCTGAGAACTTGCATGGTCCCTGCACAAGTGCAGGCCTGTCAATACGCCCTTCACAGAGCCAGAGGACATCATGAGTCTCCAAAATTCCCTGAGAATCTATTTCACTAATTGGTTAGTTATTTAGTTAGTTAAGTATCTCTCCAGGACGCTTACTGCTATTGTCACTAGTAAGGAGCCCATGTTCCTGTAAATAACCGTTCACACACTGTTCTATAAAAAACACCAAATGAAGTCATTGGTGTTATCATTTTCAATTCAAAAAAAGCTCCCATGAACGTAGAGGGAGAGTCATTGGGAAGAGGAGAGAGGTGGAGGGACACATGAGAGCCGACCTAAAGACTGATTCCACCAAAATATCTTACACACATATATGAACACATCATAGTGAAACCAATAATGACATATAATTAATGTGAAAATACATTGACTAATTTTACTTTCAATATGTATGAGTATTTTAACTCTGGTTATGTGTGTACATGACATGTGTACCTTGTGCTTGCAGAGGCCAGAAGAGAGCAATTGTAATCAGTGAAATTGGAGTTGCAGACCATTCTGAGTACAGGAAACTGAACACAGATCCTCTCCAAGAAACCCAAGTGCACCCAGCTGCTGAGACCTCTTTCCAGTCCCCTAATAAATTTTTAAAGAGATAATAAAGCCTGAATATTATTATACACAGGACATTTCCTACATCAAACCTCACAATTAAGTTGAGTGATTCAAAATCAAAAAGCTAAACACACTCTTTTAATGACTGGATTGTAATGACATTGTAGTGACATCATTTGCAGCAATGAACCATGGAAGGTTGGTGAGAGGGGCTCACAGGTCTTTCCAACAAATACGCCAGGTATTCCAGCAGTATGCACTGAATGGTAAATATAAGGTTTGTGCTGCAGAGATTTATGTCAAATAGGCATAAGCTAAAGTTGTATAAGAGGAGGGAAAGTCAGGTTTGAAATGCTTCCATAGGACAAGGCTGAAGGCAAGCTGGTAGGGCATTTTCTTCACTCATAATCACAGGAGAGTGTCCAGCTCATTACAGTGGTGCTTTTCTACAAGACAGCACGCTACACAAACTGTGAGAAGAAATCTAGTAAGCAGCACCCACCCATGGCTATCAGCTTCTGTCCCCAGCTTTCTGCTCTCTTTGAATCCTGCCCTAATGTCTTTCAAATGACAAACAAGTTTTCGAAGTGTAAGCCAAATAAATAAACCCTTTTCTTCCCATGTTCCTTAGGTCAGGTCATGATGTTTCAGCACAGAAACAGTAACCATAACTAAGACAATCTGGTATAAGATATCATATTGTATTACTGCAGGAGACCTGCATATGTGTTTTGGGGAAGTTCTAGAAAGAATTTGGAACTCTAGGCTAGTAAAGCCATTGAGTATTGAACCTTAGAAGTTGGGAGTGTTGGTTTTAGTGCAGACTGACTTGTGAAGATTTGGGATGCAGATGCTACCAAGTCATCTCAATTAAGAATCAGTGGTTCTGTGTAGTTGGGGCTGAAGAGTCAGCTGTGATTAAAAAACTTTCAGAACTAGTTAAGTGAAACATTTGATTTGCTGGGATACTTGATGCTGAGCTGAGAAGTTAACAGTAATCAGGAGAGAGCAGCATCATTGAGGTGAGATCATCTGAAAGTGTTTCCTGAGAGTCAGTACACAGAAGCTGTTTTCCAGACATGGCCAAGGTTAGACCTTGTACTGACCATCAAACTAGAAGGTATGAGAGCCAGCCTGGTGTTGCTGGTTTTAAGATGTGAAGGGGTCATGGAGAGCAGCTGAGGCTCGGCACTGTGTGGCAGTGTTGGAATCCACGAAGAGAGCCCTGGACAGGCTGCTAGTGAACGTGTGGTTGGAACCGAAGACTCCAGCATTCTGGAGATGCCAGTGCTGTGGGATGATCACCTAGAGTATCAGCATCAGTGGAGCGAAGGTAACCAGAGCCTAGAAGCAAGCTATCTCTACTGCAGGGGTCAAGCTGGTGAAGGTAATGCAAGTGCTGATGGGGAGCCAGGCACAGGTCAACCTTGGACCAGGCCTCCAGGTTTGTCTTCATGGCACCCACTGGGACTCCAAAACTGAGCCTGTTCTCAATGACTTTCTGGTGAAGCTAGACTCCTACAGACTTGATTAGGAGCTAAATGTAAGTAAAGAAAGGATTAGGAAAGTCCCCTTTGAGCACCCTGAGACACAAACCATGAACTTATCCTCCAAAAACAACAGATTTGTAAGCTGTCTTAGAAACTGTTCTACTGCTGTGTAGAGACTTTATACTCACAGCAACTCTTATAAAGGAAAGGATTTAATTGGGCTATGCTACAGTTTCAGAGGTTTAGTTCACTGTCAATATTGCAGGGAGTGTGGCAGCATGCACCAGACATGGAGCTGGAGAAGTAACTGAGAGTTCTACATCAGAATCCACACACACAGGAAGAGAGAGACCCTGACCTGACTTGGCTCTGGAAGTCTCAAAGCCCACACCCCAGTGATACACCTCCTCCACTAGACCACACCTATCCCAACAAGAACACAGGTCTTCATCTTCTAAGTAATGACAGTTCCTGATGGTTTGGTATTCAACACGAGCCTGAGTGCCATTCTTCAAACAGGACATGAGCCCACTACTTCTGATTCCTTCCTGCCTTCTGCACCTCCATCCAAGACTGTTGGCCAGATCAATGGTTAGCTTTGTAATGATGATCTGAGTCTTTCTACATTCTTACAAAGTATCTTTACACAGCCAACATCCAAAACACTGTATAAGGACAGCTGAGCAGACAATGCCTCTTTCAGTATTACAGACTATCTGCTGATAGGAAAGCTAAGACATGATTACACAAGCCAAATATATCTTATAAAAACTGGTGTTGTATCAGACTCTTTACTAAGGGACACACACACACACACACACACACACACACACACACACACACACCAAAATGAGAACCTATAACAGACTAAAGTACCAACTGCATAAACGTCCAACTTGTGGATTCACTGAGTTTTCTTTGTGGTTACTTACAGGAGTTGGGTAAGGGTTTAATTACAAGAACTGGGTGACTTCACAACAGCTGTATCACTGCAGAGCCCACCTCAACACAGGCAGTGACTCTGGAAATAGCACAGCTGAAACAGTAAATCTTGCAGCTTCTGGATAATTTTGGAACCGGCTCTGAAGCTAGGATGCTCAGAGCCTCCTCTGTCTACAGCCTGGGAGGGTCATTAAAGCTTTTGAGTGCCCCTTTATCAGACATAGCTTTGCTCATTTCCTGACTGTGAGGACCCTCCTCCTTCCTGATGCAGTCAGAGGTAAGCAGGCAAAATCAGCAAATGACATTTCCAGAAGGCAGAGGGCTTTGTGGCACAGAGAGAGCAATGCTTAAAGGAAGCCCAAAGAGGCACCTCTGCAGAGAGCCCAGGCTAGCTCATTTCCAGCCCTGTCCTTGTCTAATATGCTGAGATCTTACTTCAGGCCTCAAAGTGGCAGCAGGCAAAGGGTTTACTAATCAACATCCTAGTCACCTTACAGATGTCTACCGCGTCCTTAGGAAGGGGTTCCTCAGCCAACACCATTTCAGAGCTTGACACTTCTGTCTGCAACAATGCAATGGGCAGAGGGTAGAGCAAGGCGGTGTTTATAACGTGTCAGTGTCAGTCATCTCTGATGTCACTCAGAAGTCACCTGAGGATCCTAGAGTTACTTGGGAGCTCCAGACATTCAAATCTGAGAATCAAAATCAAGTTCTGCTACTCGAGGCTCTGAATACACTACCCACTGTGATCTAGAGCAGTGGTTCTCGGCCTTCCTAACGCTGTCACCCTTAAATCCAGATCCTCAGGTTGTGGTGACCCCCAGCTATAAAATTCTTCTGCCGCCACTCCATAGCCATAATTATCTTACTGTTATGACTTGTAGTTGATTATCAGATATGCATCCGCCACCATAAATCAGTCACAATGCAAGGTTAAGAATGCTGCTCTATACTGGGCAGAAGTTTAATATCTGATTGCAACATATGCCATGTTGCACAGAAAACTACTTTATTAGGGTAATAGCCTCCTATTCAAGTTTTAATCCAAAAGACAGTTTCCTCTGATTACCTTGTGAATCAAGTTGCCATATTTGGTAAAGGCTTTTGGTGGGCTTCAGGTTCCAGTTATTGGGTCAGTTCTGTTATAAAGACTAAGAAGAAGAAAGGTTTTAAAAATAACTTAGTAAAGGACAATTCCTGAAAAGCAAACACTACTGATGCAGTGCACACTTAATCCGACTCAGAGGCAGAGGCATGGCTGTGTCTATGTTTGAGGCTAGTTGGTACTACTAGTTCACACAAACCAGGGATATATAACTTCTGCCAGACATATAAAAAGCTACAAAAATAGTTTCTTCCTTCTTGACAATGAATCTCTCCAGGTACAGAATCCTGCTTTTCTCGGAACTGTGAAGAGAGTGAGACCACTAGTCAGCCAGCTAGGTGACCTGAACCTCAAATATGATGAACTCCCTTGAGAAGGGAAAGTCCCACTAGTTCACTTTTTACTGAAAATGGAAGAAATCAGTGGCTACCTTACATTAAATGAGAACTCATAACGTTTTGTGATGCGTAAACCAAAGATAAACATGATTGTGCACGTGAGCCATTGCAGCTGGGACCTCAGAACTCCTCTTATAGAAATTGACAGAAGTTCAACAACAACAGAAGAGCAGAACTGGTACACACAAGACACACTTGGTTTTTTGTTGTTGTTGTTGTTATTGTTGTTTGGTAACATTTCTACAGCAATCCATCTTGGACGTACAAATTATATGCTATTTCAATACATGTGAAATAGTCAACAAAAAGGTGGTCTTTTTTTGTTTTTTGTTTTTTGTTTTTTTGTTTTTTGTTTTTTTTTTTTTTTGTTTTTTTTTTTTTAAGTCTCACCATGTACCTCTGGCTGTCCTGGAAACTACTATGTATATGAGGCAGGCTTTGAACTCACAGACATCTGACTGCCTCTGCCTCCCAAGTGCTAGGATTAAAGGCATATGCTACCATGCCCAGCAACAAAGGTCATTTTTGAACCACCACATAAAATTTAAAATATGTAAAGAGTAGATATCATGAAAACCATCGTATCTGACCACAACATTAGTAAAGCACCAGGACCAGTGTCTCCAGGTTATTCTGGAAGAAACCTTCACCCCCAGGTTACAGGCATGACCCCTGCCTAATGACCACTAAAGTGGAGGGGAGCAGGACCTAAGTTTATGGTATGACACCCAGCGCTAGCCAATTGTGTTAGAGGCCACAGTAGCTTTCTAATTAGATGCTTGCCCACACACCCCATGCTAACTGCTTACTAAAAAGCCTTGTCCCATACACATTCTGAGCTCCATTGCCAACAAAAACATCCTGGTCTTCTCATTGTGTCCTGGATTTTCTGCATGTTTTGGGTTACAAGCTTTATGCATTTTGCATTTTTCTTTGACTCTTGAGTCAATGTTTTCTATGGTATCTCCTGCACTGGAGATTCTTCTATCTCTTGTATTCTGTTGTTGATGCTTGCATCTATGACTCCTGATTTTTTCTCAAGGTTTTCTATCTCCAGAGTTGTCCCACTTTGTGCTTTCTTTGTTGTTTCTACTTTCATTTTTAGACCCTGCATGCCTTTGTTCAGTTCCTTCACTTGTTTTCCTGTCCTTTTAAGGGATATTTGTGTTTCCCCTTTAAGGGCTTCTACCTGTTGACCCATGCTCTCCTGTATTTCTTTAAGGGATTTTTGTGTTTCCTCTTTAAGAATTTCTCCCTGTTGACCCATGCTCTCCTGTATTTCTTTAAGGGAGTTCTTTATGTCCTTCTTCCAGTCCTCTATCAGCATCATGAGATGGAATTGTAAATCCAACTCTTGCGTTTCTAGTGTGTTTGGGTATCTGGGATTTGCTGTGGTAGGAGAAATAGGTTCTGATGTTGCCAGTAGCCTTGGTTTCTGTTGGTAGGGTTTTTGTGCTTGCCTTTTGTGATCTGGTTATCTCTGGTGTTAGTTGGTCTTGCTGTCTCTGGCTGGAGCATGTCCCTCCTTGTGCCTGCAAGCCTGTGTCAGTACTCCTGGGAGACCAACTCCCTTCTGGCAGGGTCTGTGCACAGAAGACCGTGGAGCCACTTGGCTCCCTGGTGGAAATGGCAACCAGAAGACTCCTGTCCAAGCAGCTCCACTTGGAGTACTCCAAGATGTTCCCCTCATGAGAGAAGGTGGAGATCTCAGCTCTGCACTCAGAAGTGAAAGCACTGCAGGGGAGATCCATCTTTCCTGTCTGGCCATGAACTGAAGGCCATGGAGCTGCCTGGCTCCCTGGTGCAAATGGCAACTGGAAGACGAGGGGAAAATTATTATCAGGGGTATATGTTTGAATGTTCCAGGCCCATGGTCTTGCTAGTTGGTTAGGTGAGTTCCAAGACCAGGGAGAAGAGAGATTCCACCCTCAGGAACAGGCAGTAGGCAGGGAAACATGCCTACTGATAACAGTATTTGTCTTGAGTCCCTTTGACAGGTGAGAGGTGGATCCAAGTCAATTCCCTGAATAGTGTAAGTCTGGGGACTGGAAATGATTCTGGGTTAAAAGCATTAACACTCTTTCCAAAGGTCTGGATATTTGGATTGGTCAGAGAGACTTTTTAGCATGACTAAGAAGCACTTAAGTCTATACATAGAAGCCAAGAAAACAAATTTCAAAACATTGAGATTATAATAATGTTGTACCAGTGTGTAGCGGCTATTCCTGGTTGTCAACTTGACTATGTCTGGAATGAACTACAATCTAGAATTGGAAGGCTCACCTCTGATCCTAATCTGGAGGTTCAGAGATATAAGTTTCGGACCTGGATTTAGCAAGGAGATCTTGAAGCATAGAGGCTATGGATTCCAGTTCAAGATCATCTGGGATTAAAGGCATGGAGACACACACCTTTAATCTGGGCTACCCCCTCTACTGGAGACATATATAAGGACATTGAAAGAGGGAAGACTGATTCTTCTTTGCCGGCTTGCCTTGTGGGACTGAGCAACTGCAAGATCCTTGGACTTCCATCCACAGCTGCTGCTGACTACTGTTGGGGAGTTGGACTACAGACTGTAAGTCATTGACAAATTCCCAAACTACATAGAGACTGCCCATATGTTCTGTGACTCTAGAGAACCCAGACTAATACACAGGGCTAAACAAATAGCTTGTCAGAGCTCCTTTGATTAACATCAACACTCTGAGCTTTTGAAATCTTAATATAACAATAACATAGCAAGAAGAAAAACTTTAAACACTTTTTTCTTTTTTAATATATCTTAAATCACTTTCTTAGGGTCAATCCTGAGATTCTCTAGAAATGCTAATTCTATCATTTTGGGCCAAATCTAAAGAAAATTTTATTCAATATTAAATACTGACCAAGAGAAGGCCTTTTGTCAGGACCTTTCCTGTAATTTCTCAGTTGAAAATGGCTCTGAGATACACAAAACAGGGTCTTCTAGAGACAAACCTGTAAGTCAGCATACCATGAGGTTTTGTTATTTTCTAAGAACTACAGCTCCCAGCATTACAGGAAGTCGCCTGGTCCTTGGGTAGGTGGGGCTTACAGATCAACTTGGCATATTTCATTAGACCTTTGCAGCTTACATTACTTTAAAACACTGTGATAAACCCTCACAACCTAATGTTGAAGCCCTTCCTATCTATACAATTGTTTAACATGAAACACAGGTGGTTGTTTACTGACAACAGTCCTTGCAAAGCAAGTTCTTTTTAATGAAAAAAAATAGGAAAAAGTTAGTGTGAAACCTGTTTTTATGAGTTTATCTCTTTTAACAGTGGAGTCTTCCAGCAAGAATAAGTGTGTTTGCCTTTCCTGGTGGGAGGCTCTGGCAAAGTTAGGCTTAGGACCTGGATTTTACACATGCAATGAACTGAAGAGACAGCTGTTGGCAAGCAAGAAGAGCCATCACCTCCACCACTGTGGTTTCCAAAGCCTCTTAAATAAAGAAGCTACAGCACCCAGGACCAAACACACAGGATTGTCTGGTACTCCGCCTGTCCTGCACTGCAAACACGGATCAGACAGCGATGCTCTGAAAAACAACACACTAAGAAAAGAACAGGTGCTCTAAAATATCATAAACTTTGGGCCAAGAAAACAAAGTGGGCAAAGAAAACAAAACGTCCCTCAAATACCAAAACAACAAAACAACAACCTCCAGGAGCACACTGCCCAGAGCTATAGGCTGTCCTCACTGAGAGCTCCAACTTCCAAGTCCAAATCCACCTGAGATGACTAAGGTAATGCGATCTTGGGACAACTCTGTTGTGTGTGTAGAGGCTTCTCAGACTTCCTCCAACAGCCTCATCCATCTTGGCAATGCGTTTGGCATTGTCCCTGGCACTAACTGTGTTCCAGTCATATTAACCAAAACACTTGATGTTTGGGCAAGCTCGACCATAAAACTAAAACAATTATAAGAACGTATAACTCAAAACAATTTTCCTGGAGTGTCAGAAAAACTCTGATGAGCTTTGCAAGAAAGCAGACACTCCTAGGCCACCCTGGTGTGAGCCCCTGCCTGGAGCAATGACGCCATTTTGTTTTGTCTTTTAAAATGCTGCACACCTCAGCTTGGTCACCACGTGACTTTCCAGATCCACGGGCCTATGGTTATTCTGAACATTATTTAAGAAGACAGAGGATTTTCCACTGGTTTAATTAGTGCTGTTGTCAATAACCATTTCACATGGATTGTGTCATTTGGAGGCCCCAGCTCGATCCCCACACTCTGTGGCACTCAACCTTGTTCCCTGCCTGATCTCCCAGGGTGAGGCTGCAGAGGAGGCAGCCTTACATACATGTTCCAGTGTTGTGGGAAATATTGAAATGATTGACCGGCCAACTCTCTGCAGTGGTGTCGGACCACACTCTCGTGTTCCTAACACCAGTGACCCTCAGGAGCTGCTGCCCTCTAGTCCTGCAAGCTCTCCAGCCCTGCGGGGCCATAGGGCCTCTCCTGGGCCATCTCACTCAGCAGTCCCTCTGTTACCATCTCTCCAGCGGGGGACGCCGTGTTCCTCTCACTATCACGCAAAGTCCCACACACCCACAGTCTGCCAGCTCACCGTTCAATTACCTGGTAAAGCATGACTCTTAATTAGTTAGCAAATTAGAGTTATGGATATTATAATCACAATTACAAGATGCCAATACAGTAAAAGACTATGCCAATATTTCTAACCTTTTCACCCAGAAACACATAGAAAAATGTCAGAAGCCATGTTTCTTCTCCAACCTTCCAGAATCTCATTCTCCCCTTGAGCACCCATATGACCTCTCCCCACAACTCCTGGCTCCGCCCCCTATTTCCCCGTCCAATCACTGACCCTCTCTGTACTGATGAAATTGCACGGGAAAATTCCTGCAGAATTCCAGGGCCATGCTCTTCTCACTGAGTCCGAAGAGGTCACAAACATCAGGCATCAACCTTCTATTTTGTCTCCGTGCTATTCTGTCTACTTCACTGTCAATAGCCGGGAGGTATCATGTGCAGTGTTCTGCCTGGACCACTCCTACTCCAACAGCTCTCATGGCCGTGTGCTCAAGATCCAGCATCCATGGTGACCTCCTCCTCTGCCCTCCTCTGGTAGTACCTGCCCGAGACAGCAAGCCTGGGACCTACCGCCCCTCCTGGGCAGGTTAGACGCTGGGGAATGACTTTCTAATTGATATCCCAGTGACATACTTCCCTCAGCAAGGCTATTACACCCTGTAACATTATCCAAACAGCTGCTATTAACCGGGGCAAATATCTTACTGCATAGAGGACAAGGTCATTCCAACCACCACCCTAGACATTCACAATAGCATCTAAGGATTGATTCCTGAGTGGCAGAATAGTAACGAATTGAAACAAAAAAGAATGGCAGCACCTGATGTGGAGATGAGTGGTCCCTATTTTGGGGGATCTGCTCTCTTAGGAAGTCAATCTAAAAGACCTTTAAGATTTATTGTGTGTATATGTATGTATGTATGTACATGCACCATTATGTGCCTGGTGCCCTTGTAAGCCAAAAGAGGGTATGAGATTCCCTATAACTGAAGTTGCCGGCAGTGGTGAGCCACCAGGTGTTGTTGCTGAGAATCAAACCTGGATTCTCTGCAAGAGCAACAAGTACCTTTACCTGTTGCCCCACCTTTCTAACTCCAATGGTTCAGTTCCAACCATGGGGACAGGAGCCTGGGATTGTCATAGGAAAGGAGCTTTAAGAGTCTTTACCTTCTCTTTTTGTCTTTAATACTTTAAATCCAGCCTCATCAGAGTAGGCTAAACATCCATCTGTATGTAGGATCTTTGTGTCCTGTTAGTCATGGCCCCATTAAGCTGTCAGGCATCCGGTTTTGTACCCTTTACACATCAGAGGATCACTGTCCTTGATGATAGTGTCTCCTGAGCACTGCACATGATGGGATTTTCTGTACCACACTGCTGGGATTCCAAGTTAGAGATTCAGATTCCTCCCACCACACCCAGCCTTGAGCCACCAGCATCATCCCTGAGCTTCTCACTCCTTGAGGCCCTTCTCTCTGGTCATTCTTAATATGATTCTCAGCACGGGATGCCAGCATCTGACAGAGCAGCATGGACTCCACACATTCCCCAGAAATGTTTGCCGTTACAACCATCCAAGAACATGAATATCTTTGAGATTTTTCATCGCCACTCTTTGACTACCAGGCTTAACCCTCCTAGGTTTTCTCTACTGTGGTACTGTTCTAGTACTGAGGTCCATCCTCTGACTAGTTCCAGGAAACCATAACTGGAATGCTGCATTAGGTCCAGGAGATCTGGCACTGTGCTGTTCTAGTTTCCTTCTGTTGCTGTGATAAGACACTCTTGTCGAAAGGAACTTAAGGGAGAAATTGATTGATTAGACTTCTCCTTCTAAGTCATAGTCTGCCATGGAGGGAAGTCTGGAGAGGATCTCAGAGGCAGGCTCACTTGCTATTCCACACAGCATTACCTTTGGCCAAGGAACTTGCTTCCCAACTGGAGAGGCATAGCAGAGACCAGAAAAGGATAGTAGCTGCCGTCTGGATCACTAGCTCATCAATAGCTAGATTTCCTATCCATCCAGAGACCACGTGACCAGAGAATGATAATGTCAATGTTAATACGGGCATTCTTACATCATTCACCATTAAAACAGTCTCACAATTAGAGACTAATTTCTTAGGAGACTGTAGGCTGGATCACACTGACAGTTAAAACTTGTTATAGATGTTCAGTTCAATGATGTAAGAATACAGATCAGAAAAACTGCCTCCATGCAACACCCCTGCCCTGCTGCACTAGGACCCAGCATCCTTCCACACCATCCTGTCTTGACACAGTCTACTGGGCAGCCTCTGAAGGCTCTCCAGAGTGAATAGATGAAGAAAAGGCATCCTTTCCTTTCTCACCATGACTGACAGTACCCATAGCTAACAAGATCATATAATAACAGACAGGTGGATTGTCAAGATGGAGAGCAGGAGAGAATGAGCATGATTTACTTAGCACAGTGAAGATTGGTCAGGGATTCCCTCCTGTCCCCACCCCCTTAAGTCACTTTTCCAGAAGGGCACAAAGGTAGAGAATGTCTCTGAGTCCCTTGGTCCCTCCCACTAACCCCACTGCATGTTTCTTCCTCAGATGCTGCTACTCTCTGCTGCAGTTTCAATGTTAGCAACCCAGTGTCTAGAGGGTGGAGCTATAAAGTCCAAGGTGAAGTGTCTGCAGATCCTTTTCTTCAGAACAGAAATGACAAATGTCACGTCACTGATGTTCTTGGAAACAGACTCAATGCCACAGAGATCTGTGAAAAACAGTTTCACAGTCTAAAAGGACAAGCTGATAACTTCCAAGATGTGCTGTATCAAATTCGAGGGGAGAATAAGACAATCACAGGTAAGTTTCAAATGGCCCCAGAGAGCTGGGACTGTAGCTCAGTGGTAGAGTTCTTGCCTAGCACGCATGAGGCCCGAGGTTCCATCCCCACTGCCACAAAATTAGTAAAAGAACATATCAGATGCCCTGTGAAGGAAAGAACAGGATTTGTAACAGCTTAGTGACATTCTTTGTTTTCATGGAGAAATAAAATGAACTGTTAGTCAAACCTAAGAGGTCCATCATCAAGGGTAAAATGTGGAGGATAAAGCCAGGCCAGAGAATGGGAAGGGACAAGGGCGGGGATAGGCAGACAAGATTAATTAAGGCCAGAGACTGATTTCTTTCCAATGGGCACAGAGCCCCTCACTCTGCAGTCCATTGTGTGTGGCTGGTGTGCAGGAGATGGACATTTCAGGGGATCCTGGAAGGTCAACCTCAATGGAAGCAACACGTTCCGTGGTGACACTAAGAGACGCCTTCACATCTATCCTGGAAACAAATGGACAAAAGAGATGTTGGAGAAAATCGGCAATCTAAATGACTTCTTAAACAAGACCTCACAGGGGGAATTTAGGCACAAATTTAAGCCGTCTACTTTGCACTGTAAAGAAAACCTGGACTCTACAGGTAACTGGGAAGAGGGGGAAAAAGCTTTCTGCCAATATGGAGTGTGTCTATGTGTATGCTTGTCCTTGTGTGTGTGTGTATATGTGTGTGTGCCTGTCAATGTGTGTGTTTGTGTGTGCATGAGCATGTGTGTCCACATAATTATCTGTGTGTGTATATTCATGTGTGCATGAGCATTTGTGTCCATGTATGTATCTGTGTGTGTGTGTGTGTGTGTGTGTGTGTGTGTGCATACGTGTGTGTTTGGTCTATTCCCCATGAGTTTTTGGGTTAATATATTCTTTACATCTCTGATTTCCCTCCTCATCCTCTCCTGTCTCACTAATGGTGTTCACACTGGTCACTGTCCTTGTGTCTCTCCACTCTCACAGACTGAGCATCCTTCTACTTCCTGCCTTCTCCTCAGTCTAGAATTCCTGTTGTCCTCTTCTCACCCAATCTCTCTTCCTCCCTTCAGCCTCTCACAGGTCAGCTCCTCTTCTGCCAACAGGAGAGATGAGGCCCCATCACTACCCTGCTCCCTTACCATAGCCACATGAGTCTGTTGAGGTCAGGGCCATGCTCTGTCCCTTCCAAGTCAGGACCCACACCAATAGCTGTTGCACCATAAAGTGGTTGTTACCCTGTGTGTTACTGAACTTCCTGTGTACCCAGAAGCTGAGGTGAGATTTGCTCAGATATAAGTCCTGGTCAAGATTCAACTTGTGTTTTCACTTTAGCCTTGCCAACCACTACTGCACGTGTGGACCAACCAGTGCATCCAGTGCATGCATGTCCAACCCCTCTGTCCTGCTCATAATGCTCAGCTGCTTCCTCCTGTGTGTTTTCTGAGAAAAATCCTTGGCAATGACAGGTACTGGACACAATGTTGGAAGTGGAGTAAGGGACAGAGGGGTGAGCACCGAGGAATCAGGGGTGAGTGAGTCCAGGAGTCCTGCTCTGGTCCCTCAGCTGCAGATCCATGCTGAGAAAGGAGGCAGGAGATCCAGAGTTCATGTCACCTGCTAACAATGGCTTGTGCATGCTCTGCCAGGACAGTAGAGGAATTTGTTACAGAGCAGGGGAAATGCCAAAGGCACACAGCAGGTGCCTGGTCAGAGCAGGTGCCTACTTAGGAGTGTCCCATGCTGTGGGGACAAAAAAAGAAGATTGCAGTTTTTAATGTGGAGAGGGGAGAGAATTTCATCCCAAAGACAAAGATAAGGAGATAACATGAGGACATGGTGGGAAGATCACTTTCTGACTTAGGATTTGTTTCCAGCCCCCACATACAGCTCCCAACTGCTCCAAGTCCAGGGGATCCAGCCCCTTCTGCTCTACAGACACTAGGCATATGCACACAGCGCAATGCACATGCGCATAAAATAGAAACAAATGAAGCAGCACCAGCAACACTGTTTCCAGTGGAGGCAGGTGGGCCTGAGCCGCTGTGGGCGCCCACTGCTCTCCTCTGGTCTGCCCAGATGGACAGGGTGGATCAGGGATTCCCAGATCCACAGCTGCTGTGCTCAGGAATGCAGGGAGGAGGGAACAAATGGCTCTCAGGTATGGTGGCTGGGGGATGACTCGTCCTGGTCACCCTGGAGAACAGATCTAGGCCCTCCTCAGACACTTGATAAGACAGGTTTCCTTGCTGAGGTAGAAGATGCTCTGTAGAAAATCTGGAGTCTGTGCAGCGCCTGTCCCTTTGGTCAGCCTCAAGCACATGAACCATCGAGCTGCCGACACAAGTGTCATGGCCTTTCTACTCGGTGCTGGTCACTGTGGCCTTTTCTAATCACGTGCTACTTTTTCCCTTGGTGCTCCCTGATGAGACTTTGTCCTTAACACAAAACTACTTGAGCAAGAGATCTGAAAAAGAACATAGCTGTATGTCCATATCTAGCATAGAAAACAGGATAACTAGATCTCCTTCCTGGGAGTGTAAAGTCTTTTCTCCTTTGTATTTAAGTCATCAGGTTCTATGTCAGTGGAGACAGACTAGGAGGAGGTAAACTATGTGAGGGTGTTTGGGAGTAAATTTCTGTTATTCATTTTGTAATAAATATTTATTATCACCAGTTCTATCTTAGGAAGCCTTCTCTAAAACAAAAGAAACATATCCATTATTTTTTATCTGAGTATATATAATACAAAGGGAGTATTTCCTAGCATAGGAAGTGATGTTTTGTATGCATTCTAGATTAGTTTGTGTGATATTCACTATGTGGTCCAGCCATGGCCACATGCACACTGGAGCAGCAGAGAACTTGGAACCGACTCTGTCCCACAGGCTGGCTGCCCCTGCAGTGTCAGTCTGGCAGTGAAAGCTGGAAGGTCCTGGGCAGCTGTCACTCCTGAGTCACACCCTCTGATGCAGGTTCTGGGTCAGCGCTGCTCTCCACAGTGCTCAGAGAAGCTCCTCTGTGCACATCCAGAAGCTGTGTGGGAGGAGCGTGAACTCACGATTGTTGCCTCTGACCTCCATGTGGGCACTTTTGCACAAGTGCACTAGCACCCACACATACACAAGGTGCACACATACATGGTGAACATACACAAGGTGCACACACACGGTGCACACGCACATAGTGCACCCACATGTGATTCATACATCTAGTGACAGCAAGTAAAAATAATTATAACATAGGATTGTAAATATATGGAGAGTACAAAGCACACAATTCACTGTTGAGAACAACTTTTTTGAAGCAGGGTCTCATTGTGTAGACCAGTTTCACATGTATCTCACAGAACTCCAGCAGCCTCTAGTTCTCCAGCCTTAGGCTTAACCACGCGTGCCTGGCTGGCCATTGGGTTTTAAGCTCTAACGGTGTGCTACTTAAGTCCTAGAGGTTTAAAATCGACTATTTCACCCAATTTACTTTGTAAATGATAGTGGCATTAAACACATTGGCAATATTCAAATATCTGAGCTATTACTGAAGAAAAGCTGTGCCAACAGTGCACGGGAAAAGGAAATCGACGACCAGTTGTTCAGCAGAAGTCACTGGAAACGCTTGGCCTCCGTCCACTTACTGGAAACTGGCCGATGGCTGACTTGGCGACTTTAAACTGTCTTCTTTCTATTCAGATGCTTTTAAACTTTCTTCACATGATTTCTTCACATGATCCGGTTTCTGAATGTATGAATTCTGCATATATATATATATATATATATATATATATGATTTTCATCTGAGTAGTCTCTTGTGATTATTTTACTTCACAAGGTCTGTGCCAATGCACATGTGATGAAAATGCTGCAGTATTCCCTTTGTGCTTAGTCAATCTGTACAAAGACCCAACAAACTCAGTCTATGTCAAAGAGGGGGATGGGAGGAGCATCTGGCCTCAGACTCAGAGATCTGCCTGTCTGTGCCTCCCAAGCACTGGGATTAAAGCCTGTGCCACCAAGCCCAGCTGCTTTATTTCTTATATAGTGGCTGGAAACCTGTTATCAGCTGGACACAGAGTCACATACCTTTAATCCCCACATTTGTGAGGCAGGGTTGGGCCTGGTCTATACAGGGAGTTGAAGGGCAGTCAGGGCTACACAGAAATGCTCTCTTAAATACTTGTCCTCATCCCCCCAAAAGAGAGAGAGAGAGAGAGAGAGAGAGAGAGAGAGAGAGAGAGGAGAATACAAATGAACATCTCTGTCATACTCTTTGTCTTCAAGGCTGAGGAGCCTCATGTCGAAGGAATGCCCGATTCAGTGTTTACACTAGTATGTTTTGCTTTCTGTAGCTTAAAGACTTAATTCACATGTATTCATTTCTAATGTTTATTTTTATGCCATCTTTATGGATGCTTTAGTGAACACATGCATGGCCACCATTTTATGCAATGTTGGCAGAAGCCAGAGACACCTGATCCCCTACAATTGTACTAGAGACAATTGTGAGCCACAGTGTCAGTTCTGGGAATTGAGAATTGAACCCAGGTCCTATGGAGGAGCAGTCAGTGATCCTATGCACTGGGCCATCTCACCAGTCCCTAACATCAGTATTTTAAACAAAGAGGCAAAGTTGGGAGATGGTGAGAGTGGATATGAAGGAATGAGTTGAAAGTGGGTGCCTTGAACATGGTCAACATACATGTATGTATGTAGGCATGAAGATCTCAGTGAACAAAAAGACTGTGTTTGGAAATTTCCTGTTTGAATATAGACACTTATACCCAGACCTTATGCAGAGAGTGAGAGACCTAGGAACACTCAGCCTGAAAAACCTAAAAACCTAAAAACTCCCTCAAAACCAAGCATGCGAATATTTGAGTCTCTGGGGGGCCATTCTTATTCAAACCACTGCATTTCACTCTCCGGTCCCCATAGGCTTGCAACCATATCAAATGCAAATATGCAGTCAGTCCTTTTTCAAAACCCCACACTCTATCACAGTCTCAGCCCCTTTTGAAAGCCCAGAGTTCAATGTCTCTTTTGAGACTCATGGCAACTTTTTTTTACTGTACCCTCCTGTTAAAATTTGAAACTAAAATTAAAAAGCAGATCCCATACTTCCAACATACAATTGGAGAGAATATGCATTTCCATTCTGAAAGGAAGGAAAAAGATCATTAGTGAGGAAATCCTAGGCCAAACCAAGGTGGACAACCAGCAGGTCAGACTTCAAACTCTGTATCTTCATGTCTGATGTCAAAGTACTCTTGAGAACACCAAATCCTTTCAGCTTTGCTGACTGCAACAGACCTCTGTCCCTCCTGCTGGTTCTCCATCTGTTAGCAGCTGTCCTTGGTAGGTAGGCCATGACTCTGTCATCTTGGAGTCTGGAATGAAATCCAGGCTACACCTTTGCCACTTTACACAATGGTCTTTCTGAGCCTCCATGCAGGGACATCCCTGAGTGACAGCTGGCCTCAGAAGCTGTACATAGCTGAGACGGGAGATTCTACAACCCCCTTCTTGTATCCCTGACTCTAAAGCCAGAACCACGTGGCCAGAACTCCCAAGTTTTTGTGCTTGCTTAGGCTGGAACGTGGCCCCTCATTCAAATACCATGTCATCAGCTTTCTGTATCTGGTACTTCCCTTCGTTGCTTAACCATGTCTTTAATTCTTTGACAGATTGGAAGCTTAGCTGACTGGAGTCTTTCTCTGAGGTCATGCCTCCTTTCATTCCTTTCAAAATTGAGCTTTTCTTTACATTTTTAGCTCATTGAGCACTGGACTTTCTTATTACACTTTCTTATTATACTTCCTGATGCTCCTTCCCTCCTCAAACTGTGTATTTTTTTTTACTTTTCCCTGCTCAGCTTTCTACTTTCATTATAGAGCTGCACAAGAACAGGGAAGTGGGAAGGGGTGGATGAGGGAGCAGGGGGAGGGAAAAGGGCATGTGGGACCTTAGGGGGGTGGGGAAACAAAAAAAGGGAAATGAAATGTAAATATAGAATATATCCAATAAAAATTTTTTTTGAAAAAAAAAAAAGAATGACCACTAATGGCCACATGACCCAGTCAATACTAAGTTGTCTTCACATCTTCTTTGTCAAAGCCATCAATCCAAAACTCTTTAATTTAAACTTAAAGAGTTATTTATTATTTAACTTGGAGATTTATTTCTTTTAATTTATTTTTGAAGAGGGACAAAAAACAACCACATTCTTCTCCCCTGAAACCTTTGCACTAGTGTCTCCTAATTTTTATTGTTATAGGTACTCCTGTGTTCCGTGCTCCTATTAGTATAGCTACTAACTCCTGCTTAAGATGTTTAACTCCCTTCCTAATCCAATTGCAAAGTCCTCATTCAGTGCAAGCAACCTAGCTTGTCACTGCAATATCCCACTCCCAGGAAACAACTTGTATATTGGTCATCGTCCTATTTGAGGAGCATGGTGGTGCACAGTTTGATTTGGTAGCTAAGAGTTCTACATCCCTAGCTAAAGACAGCAAGAAGAGAAACTGGAGGGTTGGAAAAAAGTTTGATGAACTTCAAAGCCACCTGCTATGACACACTGCCCCCAATACAACTGTAGCTGGTTAAATAGTTATCACAGAAAAGTTCCTTGGTCTACCTAGAGAGAGAATTTGCTGATAGAGGTGTGGCTTTATATTTATCAATATTTTTTCTGGTCTTTTAAAGAAACAACAATAAAGACCATCGATGGGACCGAGCATACATCTGTCAATGACTTGGTGGTTACTGTATATACAATAGCAGCAGCAGCAGCAGCAGCAGCAGCAATCGGATTGGGAGTAGGAGGCTATTGTTATGTATCAAGACGCTTATGTAGAAGAACGGTAGGAAACAGGCTGGGTTCTCACTCTTGTTCTTGGTAGTATGAGGACATAGGGAACAGGCCCCAATGGTCTCCTCCAAGCCCCTGTTCATCACAGTGCCTGTCTGTCAACTAGAATGTTCCTTCTTAGCATTGTTGGAGATGAGTATTGTGGGTCACAGGAGGCTAGCAGAGTCAGCCAAAGTCTACAGTCAGAGAAGCAGGATGGAACTGGAGAGTCCTCCTGAGGTAAGGGAGAACCCAAGGACCAACAATCTAAAGAAGATGAAGGAAAATGGAGATGAGGCAATCCCTCCTCATAAACAACAAAACCTTCCCTGAAGACTGTGATTAAAATCAATTTGCTTTCTGAGGATGACATAATTCAGCACAATAGTTCTTATACTTAGGGCCAAGTCTGTACATTAGTAGCTCCCAGCTTAGGACAGCCCTTAGTACAAGATGATCTGAATGATCAGATGATTCAAGGAATTGGCAGTGACAGATAGAACTGTAATAATTCCAGTACTGGGGAGGCTAAGGCAGGAGGATCACCAAGTTCAAGGTAAGCCTGGGCTGCATAGTCACATCTTCTCAAAAGAACAAATGAAGTAAAAAAATAAAATCCTCTCATTTAACTTGGTCACTCTATGTAGCCACAAGTCAGTGCTCGTGGAACTATGATTCCAATGTCTCTGTCCTCTGAAGATGAAGTCATCTACGTTCATACAAGTAAAGGGGGCTGAGAGCCCATTGCTGTCATTGTTAAGTTTCTCCAAAGACAGTCTAGTGTCAAAATACAGAATTGTTATGAAGATGGAATGTTCTGCTTTAATGTGATCTCAAATTTCCCGATAAGCATAGGCTGATAAAAAGGTTTATATCTAATGTTCTGTGGCATATGTTTAAGTCAATATAATTACTTTGTAATAAGTTTTATTGCATAAAAACTTTTAAAACTATCTGGATATTTGGTCAGACCTTCAATTTCAGCATGTGAATAGCTGAGACAGGAGGATTGCCATAATAGTTCAAGCCTGTTGCAGATAATACTCTCAGCTCAAGGCCAGCTTGAGAGCTAAGGAGAAGCCTTTTCCCCAAAAATCTAAAAATGAAAGCTAAAAGTCCAGGAAAGACAGAAATACATGTATATTTTTGTAGCATTTCATATTTGCTGATTTTTTATGTTTCCTTGATTTTTTTAAAAAAATTTTATTCACAATCTTTGTGTTAGTGTTCTTACATCTCTAGAAAAATCTGAAGTCTTCTTGTAGTAGAGCTTAGAGTGGCCTAAGGATCTAGAATGAAGAATGACAGAGAAAAGGATTTTGTACTGAGTTCCATGGTCTGTGATGTGGGGGAGTGTCCGACAAATGAAGGAGGGGGGTGGCGGCAGTGGGATGCCAGGAGCTCACTGTAATCCACACCCCTTTGTCCTCTTGCTCTCCAGATGGATGTGCAGTCCTCATCGCCATCTCTGTTTGGTGACTCTTTGACATTGCCCAAGACGAGTTCAGCAAATGAAGCAGATGAATTTCTGACAGCATCTCAGAATTCTGTGCTGTTGACCTTGGACCACACTGGTGGGACCCCAGGAGACTGATGGCTGACAGAGCCTGACACACCAGGGCATCAGAGTGCACTAGGCTGCTGCCATCAGGGGCTTCCTCTTGCTCTTTCCCTTTCCTTTCTCATTCTTCCTTGATAGCACTGTGGAGATCAAGCAGGGCCTGGCTCTAAATTACTCCTCACTATGCAAAAACAATAGCTTGCCCTGAGTGACTCCATTTTATGAGAGCACTTTGCTCCCTTCTGAGTGTAATGCAGACATTGGAGGACATGGCACCTCATTTAAACACAGACACGTGTCAGCCACGTACCATCCATGATGCAGGTGCTGATAATTAACTTAATCCCCGAAGTAAAAATATGCCTCCCATGCATGTATCAAAATAAGATTGAAGTTGTGAACACATGTGCATCTCAAATTATATCAGAGAACTAGGTCTGAGGATTTATCTCACCCTCACCTGGACCCCTAAAGAGGTGAAGTCACCCTGCAATGGTTATGGCCCCTACAAACTTGCCATCTGGCTATTTGTGTGTTCAGGAGCCAGCACGCAGATAACTCCTGAAAATCTTAAGGCTTAAACTCTGTCCACACTGCTAATGCCTCCTCCTTGAATCACCGTCTGACAGTTCATCTGCTGCTCCATGCTAATGTGGGTCTGCATCTCACCTGCTGGATCCTGGGGTCCTGCACCTCTCCTCTGCAGTTCCCTCAGCCCTGAGGCCTGCTGCAGCCCTGCAGCCCTGCAGCTCTCCACTCGCTTCCTTAACAGATGCTCTAACCACCTGCATGGAGCCTGTCTGTGGGACTAGGACCCTCTGTCTCCACCTCCACTCTGGTCTCTGTGAACTCTACTGACAACTCTAAAGCCATTCTGTGATCTAAGTACATAAGATAACTGTGTGGTGTACAATGTATGATCTGAGAGTTTATATAGTAATTAAGACTGCAGGAAGACAGCCCAGGTTGGTCAGGAGACAGTTGTCAAAGTTAATTAGGATTGCTTGCTAATTACAGCCAGTGAATTGGATGGAGCTGGTAAATTCAGACATATATGTGAGCACCAGTTTTCCTGGCATAGGTCACTGATTCAGGATTTCACTCACAGTATTATAACCTTCTCATGAGTAAATAGTCCATTGGCAAAGAAATTCAAAATACCCAGTTTTTCTTTTAAATAAATGAAATGCTTTGTGATAGCAAGAAAATTCAGCATTCTTACTAAACCCTGGTCAACAGAGACTAAGCTTGCTCCACTGACCCAGTTCCTAGCTCACCACTACACTGTAGCCTCACACTGTTCAGGGTGAGATCTGTTCATGGTGCTAGGAACAGGGGAGCCTTCCATCGGCTTCTAAAGGGGCGTGGGTTATCAAAAATAAAGCAGAAAAAGAAGTGAGGAAACCTCAGATCACACATTTATGATTATTCATGTATAAGATGGATATAAAACTATACTATCCTATGGATTTGTATTGTACAAAAGAAAACTAAGAGAAATGTTTGCTTGAGTCAGAAAGAAGAGATCTGTAGTAAGGAAAGGATGAATCCTCAAATGGTGCTACCTGGAGGGATCCAAAGCACCCACAGAGTCGGTGTTAGGAACAGGTGACACCAACAGTCCTCAACTGATAACTGCCACGCCAGGAACTCCCAGGGGGACGTGGCATATGCACAGAAATGTCACATTTAGTGACCCATAATGATACAAACGTTTTAGTGAGGAACAAAGGAACAAAGACACAGCTCAGTCATATAGTGCTTACCCCTCACAAGCATGAGAACCTGAGTGCCCGCCTCAGAACTCATGCACAGTGCGATGGCACATGTTTGTAATCCCAGTACAGGGGGAGGGAGGGAGAGAGAGAGAGAGAGAGAGAGAGAGAGAGAGAGAGAGAGAGAGAAGTGCACCTCTGGGGCTTCCTCCTCATCTGGAATAGTTGAATTGGTGAGTTTCAGTAGCAACTGACTCAAAGCACAGTGTGCATGACATTCTGAGGAGAGACATGGAAACATAATTTGTAGTCTCCATACATGTATGAACGAGCATGCACACATGTTTATATACACACATGCGAAAGATAGACACTGTGAACCCAAACACAGCTAGTGACTTCCCAAAGAGGAAATATTCCTGAGGGGAATATGGGAACTTCTCGTATGAATTCCGAGATATTACCTGGCCTTCTCTCTGGCCATGTTTATGTTCATATTTGCATAAGAGGGAAACAGCTCTTGTCTTCTTAGATAATAATTTTCGTAGAACCATTGTTCAACCACTGGCATGGTGTGTGAGAATTTTACAAGATATATTGAGGAACTGAGTTAGACTCCAAGCACTAGACTCTGGTTATTATAAGAGAATATTTCCATTGAGGTTTGGTCTGTTGTTATTGTACTCTAACGTTAATTCTGTATTGGAAGGTCTTGGCTTAAGAGTGAGTTCTCACACTTATACTGTTTTGTTGTGCAAAATTTGTACCTTGATTTATAACTATTCATTAAGTAAAGCTGGCTACAGCCAATTACTGGAGGGATTATAGGTAGGTGGGTTTGTAGTGACCTGGGAAGAGGATACGGAAGAAGAAGAAAGAGGAGGGAAAGGAAGGCTCCATGGTGGGAGATGGAGAAAAGCCTGTGCCCAGGAAGAACAGCAAGTGTCTGGGGTACACCAATGGAGAGGCAGCCAGGTCAGCAGTTAGAAGTGTAGATTAGGAGTGAGCCTCCAGCAATTGTGGAAGCCAAATAAAAAATGTCAGTCTGAGTCTCACTTATTTGCTAGTCAAGGATAAGCTTAAATTCAGTCTTCTACATATTTGGATTTTTCTTTCCATGGAGGGAGAATTTGATTCTTCATTGCTATCCTGAAAGATGCGCAGATTATGTTGTGGACAAATGATACAGATAGCTTCCTTTTGGAAGGGCTTGATTGCTGAGAATCGGACATTGAGAGTCCCAGTTGGGAATCCTAAGTTGTGATTACATCATAAGAGCATAAAATTTAAGAGATTGACCTACAATTTGGAGAGTGAAAGGAAGGTTTTTACATGAGGTTGAAGGCCAGACTCTGATATCACTCAGAGGTCAAATGGTCCTTGGTGCTGACAGGCACGTGTTGGTGTAGATGGTAGAGATGGATAGCCCTGCCACACACCATCTCCATCTTAGTGGCTTCTAATCTAAATCTTACTGAGAGCTAATTTGAAACCAGCCAAAGACACTGCAGATTGAAAACCAGAAATAGGTTGTGAGCAGGAGTAAAGAATTTTCAAACATAGTGGTTAAAGTGGGAAACCACCCTCAGGAGGTTTGTGGTCAGGCAGGAAGTATGATGATAGTGAGTGAGGGTGAGGAGAAATGACAGAAATGTAGAACTAAGAGGTTCACAATGTGATGTCAGGACCTCAGACTATGGTTACCCACTAGAGTCTCAGGGTGTTCGGTGTATGTTGTACCAAACCTTTAGTGAAGGAATGAACAAAATTCCCCACATGGCTCCCAGGAACTAGCTCTTCATGCCTTTATAGGTTGACTATTAACCTTCTTCACATGAGCCCACACAGGCTGGCCTTGTGATGACTACAGTTGGAGGGATGAGCAGAACCTGGCAGGAGCTGAGATATCTCCCATCATCTTTCATCCTGATGAAGAAATTTTCGATAAACTTAACGCACTGGTTTAATAACTGGAGATTCTGAAAAGGTGGAGTTGAAGTTTGATCTGTATTTATGGCAGTATTCAGTGACAACTTTGAGTTCTCCAATCATATACTGAGACACAAGACTCTGCATCTCATAAACGGTCGGTGTGGAGGAAAAGCCACTGTACAGGCTTCACTCAGATTGATAGATGTGGAGTTGAGACTAATAGGATCATAAATGAGGATTCCTTGCTTCAAAGGTTTGATGAAATAGAGTAAGTAATAATGCAGGAACAAAAAGTGACTTTATTAGGATGGAGAGGGCTTTAACACCTTAAGTTCTCAAGTTGAACTGGGTCCTGATGAGAGAATCCTGGTTGCAACTGATAGATTTCTAATTTCATATTATTTGTAGCTATATTCTTGGGCAGGTCTTTAAGGCTATGTAGCTGGCCGCCAGCTTCCTTGGGTTGTTGGCAGTTGTATCTCCTTAGTGGTCACTTTCAGGGGTGTTGGAGAGTTTTAGGGGCCCCTTGTCTTTGAATTTCCTCCCACTCATCATCTTCTGGACAAAGGAATTTCTCTGTGAAGTGACCAAAAGCTTAAATTCTGGGGCCTCCATATTCTCTCTGAAGCTGTCATATCCTTTTAGGGCTATCCCACTGTCCTCTACACTGGGCCATGCCCAACCTGCAGGTGAAGGGGAAATCCTGGCTGCCAGTCCAGCCCTTGATCCTCATTGCTTTAGGCCTCTAGTGGTGCCTACTGACAGCTCAGAGAGTCAGTCACACCAGACTTGAAGAACCAATAGTGGTTTTAGTCTGTTACATAGCTTCATGAGTGACCAGCTCACAGTCCAGGATACATATGTATGTGGGCAAATCAAATTCACGGACTTACTTAATATATTATAAGGCAGTTTTGCTTGTATCTTTAGGTAATCGCATTGTATGTTCCTCAAGCATGAATTAGGAGATTACCTTGTGTCACAAGTTCAAAAGGTTAGGCACTTCTGATGAAAAAATATTGAAAAACACTTAGTTCAAATCAATCTTGTCTAAGACTGAATTAGTAATAAGTTAAAGTTTCGGCAAACTCAGAAGGAATGACTAATCATACATTTAATTCAATAGCTATATTTTTTAACTTATACCATTTTAAATTAGGTGGCAAAACCCTTGTGACATACAGAACCTTTTGCTTTTCACTGTCTTTTAGCAATCATTTAGCTTGAAATTAGTTCATGATTCAAATCCTTCTTACCAAGAAGTATATCCTCTCCATCAGCAATGCATTGCTTTGCCTAATACACAGAATAGCACACTTTTCTGGCTGCTTCCTTTCTTTCTTATATTCCTGAGATAATTTAGGGTTCTTTTTTCCTAGAAGGTTTAAAACTGAACACAGCACACCTCATCATGTTTTGTGTGTCACAAAATGGGTTTAGATGTACAAGATTACTAACATTTTCATTGGTTAATGTGCTTTTTGATACCTAGCTTCAATAACCTGGTGACATTGTTTGTATAATGCTGATATTTCCCTTTTTTCACAAGTTTAAAACAATCTAATGTGTTATGCTTGCTTTTTTTCTCTTGAATTAAAACAAAGTTCCACGAACCTTTTGTGTTCTCTGCCTTGTCACTCTATTTAATTAAACCATTTCAGGGAAGGACTTATGCAAACATTAGCACATATCTAAAGGTAGAGAACATATACATCAAATCAAAGACCGAAGGCTAGAGCTGAGTCAGGCCACAAAAGTGACAAAAAATTACTTATGTGAACAGGAGTTCATAGGAAGGCCTGGACTCAGCAATGCTAACTGACTAAGTAGATCCTCAGGGATGAGATGCTGGAACACCACTGGTTCCAACATATATTGTCCTGGATCGTCTTTAGCCCATTTAGGAACAATTTATTGCCTCCCCTAGTTGGTGCCCTAGCATTATTGTGTCTATTACATATATCCTGAGAATGTATGAACAGCACCTCTGGATTTCCCCAACCTAAAAGCTAAAATTTTAACAATAGCATCTGAGCACCAGAGTCAAGATTTCTAAGACTTGGTATAAGCCATCTGCCGTATGCAACAAATGATGTATTTGAAAAATTAATTTATGAATTTCCTTCTGTCTTTAGTATAAAAAAGTTTATAAAATTGCTATCATATAAACTTGTAGGTTTTCTAAATCTTGTCTCATTCTTGTAGCCTGGCCATGGTGTTTAATTTACCTCCAGGATAAAGGTTTCTTACCTCTCTGAGGGATGCCTCCCTCTTATTTCCACATGGAAGAAACTCTCGGCACTGTAATAGGAAATGGAAAGACCAGATACCATGATTAGTTTTCATCATACCATAGTAAGGACAAGGTGGAAGATGGGGGACTCAGACACAGAGTTCATGCAGAAACTTAAGTAGTGCTGCTACAGACCTGATGATGTACTGTGGACAGGATTGTGGAAAAACTTTGAGACTTTGGGCTAGAAATGTCCCTGAGTGTTGAGAGCTCAGTGATCTGTCCTGTAATATCTTGGAAGAGAACAATATTGAGATCAGTGAAGACTATAGAGGCCTCGTTATGAAGGTTCAGATGGAAGCAAAGACTCTACTAAGCCATTTATACAAATAATCTGTTGTGTCTGCCCAGCAGGTGATAAAGAATGGGGTGTGATTTACAAGATACCAGACAAAGTAAAGCAAACATTTGCTTTGCTTGGACAATAGAGGCTGTCAGCTGGGGATAAAGATCATTGACAGAAAGTCTTCTAGGAAGGGTTTCCTGAGAGTTAGTGCACAGAAGCTGTGGTCTAGACATGGCCTATTGTGTTCCTTCTGGTGACAACTGAACCTGGCATGGTGTGTCTCCCAGGTGGCATGGCTGGAGGGATGGCAGGGTCACAGAGAGCAGCTGAGGCTCAACACTGTGAAAGGACAGGAGAGGTAACTGGTGAGGGTGAAGCCTCTGGAGCAGTCAAAGCCCCAAGATTGAAGGGATCAAGAAGAGAAGCTGAGGTATCATGTAGAGAGCTCAGGATAGGCTGTAGATGAGAGCGCAGCACAATCACAACAAGAGACACCAACAGTTTGAGATGCCATTACTGTGAGATGAGCACCAAGAACAGCCTCGGCTGTGTAGGGGAGATAGCTAGAGCCTCGAAGACAAGCTGTGAGCTGGAGAATTGCCTAAAGACTTTGGGGTGATCTATTTGACTGTGAGTGCATCCCACACACTGGAAACAGTTATTTGTGGATTTGGCTTTGTTAAGATTGTGATGGCCTGGTTCTTTCTGCTTCAACTTAAAAAGTATTTAAGTTAATTTTGATACTTAAGCCCACAGTTAGAAACTTTTAATTCTTAAAAGATAATTTTCATTTTTAAAGAGTCAAAATTGTTACAGATATGGACCGTTTAATGTATTTGAATTAGCAAAGACGATTGGAGATTTTGTGTCATTGTGTTTTGTTTGTGATATTAATATTAATGTGTTAGGTTTGGGATACAGGAGGAAGGTTCTGATTTTAAAATGTAGTGTCAAAATGAATAAATGTGTTGGTGTGTCAAGGTGAGAATATTCATTTGTGCTGGCTACTTTTATGCCAAGTTGTCACAAACTAGAGCTTCATCCCTTGTTTTCTCTGGCTTATGAGATTGTATCATAGCTTGAGTAACCCCAATTAGAGCAAAAGGGGCTCACCATGCTGCAGAGGGGAAAACTCTGATCCCCAGAGTCCCTTGCATCAGGGTGTCTGTCCAGAAATGCAAGTGGCAGACACGACTGTTGTCAGTCAGGCATTTTATTCCTCCCATTCTAAAGAATAGCAAGAACTGTCAAATAGGGAAGTGAGAAAAAGGCTGAGGAGATTCTCACAGTGTGTTCAAGCTTCTGGAAATGAATATCACTCTGCCTTCACCATTAGAGGACACATATGAAGAAGACGTTGGCACAGAAGCCTGGCAGAGAAGTCTGAGAGTCATTCCTTAGCTTATACCCTAATGTAGTGTGACAAATACAGATGGTGCAGACTCAAACCCGAAGGCCATTGGATTTCTCTACCAAGTCTTCAGAGACAGAAATCCTCGGATGCCCATGGACTGCTCCAACAATAACTGCAAGCAACAGAGGAAAATTAAAAAGGCAAGAAGAGAGTTTCCCATCCAGGACAGCAATTGTTTACCTCACAGGGATGAGCCCAAAACACAGGCAAACACATTTCCCAAACAAAACATGTATATCACCCTATCCAAGTGTCAGGAAACATGGCATAGTAGGGGAAGAGTGGATGTGAGAGCAATACGGGGTGGAATTATGGGAAATGCTGTTCTCCAGTCATGAGCTCACTCTCAGATGTTCTGAGAACTTGCTTGATCACTTCTCAACACACACACACACACACACACACACACACACACACACACACATGAAAGAGGCAGGAGAACCTTAAAGAAAGTCATCTAGAATGAATAGAAAGAGAAGCTGATACAAGGGTTGATACAGCTAATTTATATTTTCCACATCTATGAAAATATTATAAAACCATTTGTATTGAAGACTTTCTCAACAAATGATTGCATGACACAGGTCACGTGCCTATGAAAAGTATGGGCTAGTCTTTGTAAATATTAATGGCCATCCCTGCCCTTGTTGCAGAATCTTGGTGAAGGCAGTTTTTGAGCGTATTGTCTAATATGGAATTACCCAGAAAGGGCCTAATTCTTTGATCTCTGTGAGATTCAGGCCATGTACCACAAGGGTCAGTGTCCTCACACCAAAAAATGTCTTCCAGGGTTGAAACTGCTTATAAGCAAGTGTTGTAAAGTCTGACAAAGCCTATAGTAATCTCTGTAGTGTGTAGGACACAGTCAGGTACTCGCTGGTTGTATTGTATGAGGTCAAATAGAATGTCTTTCACTTGAGAGCTTTAAGGGCCTGGAGGGGTTTTGGCACTGATTAAGTTTGCTATTTGAAAAACTGTCTTTGTAATGGTTCAAAGCATTATGTCCCCAGATGACTGTCAGCTATGTAAAACATGGAAGTCTATATAAAACAGGGAAGAAGGAAGGTCTCTCTTTGCCTGATTCTCTCCACCCTTGCTAGTGTGTTCCTTTATTCACTGGGATTGTAATATACTTCCTTGGAATTCTCACATCTACTGCAAACTAGCTGAGACACCCAGCCTCATAAACTGGCCAATTTCTGGATTCTTGGACTTTCAGTACATATGTACCAAGTTTGGACTAGCTAGATTATGGCATGTAAGGCTTCTAATAAATCATATACATATATATGTGTATATAAATGAGTTTTATATACATACATGCAGTATATATATATGTATATATACGCACACACACACGTACACACACACGCACACGTTTGTGTGTTTGTAGTTAGCTTGCGGTGGCTATTTTTGGTTGTCAAATTGGTTACACTTGGAATTGACTAAGATCTAAAACTGGGCCACACATGAAAGGGATTTTGAATCAATTCATAGTGTAATATTCAACTCTAAGCAATATATTTAATGTTGGAAAACACATCTTTAATCTTGATCTTCTACCTCTAATATAGGACAAAACTAATGCTGGAAGTTTATATAAGCACATGGAAGAAGTGCACTATTGATATTTCCCTGATTGCTCTGGCCCTGCTAGCAAGTCCATTTCTTCACCGTCATGAGAGCCCACCACTTCAGGATTTGAGCACGTAATGGAGACCACCTGTGATATCCATCCTTTTGTACTAAGCAATTTCTGGATTCTTGGTATTTCCATTCATAGGCACCCATGGCTGGAGCAGCTGGACTCCAGCCTGAGTGTCATTGTGATAAATCACCTTTGTATTCATTCTATATGTTGTTGCACTAGAGCACCCTGACGAACACACCTATCATATGTTTAAGGCCATGTATGTTTCACAAGTTAAACTCTTTTTCATTTGATCAGTTGGGGCTCATCAGCAGTTATTTTGGAGGATGTGGAGACCATTGTTGTCTCCATTAACCTGCTCATCCAATAATATTCTCTTCTGGAATGTACAAGCACATCGTTCTGTGTGTGGTTTCCCTTGACATTTCCCTAAAGACATTTCCTTCCTTATGACTCATGGTGCTTGTTACAGAATGCATGTTAAACATGACCATCGTCTGTCCTCTGCATGATCTTTTTAATCAAGAGGACAGTTGTCTTACCTGAACCAGGGGTGCTTATGACATGTCCCATTGTTCCCTGTTCTACCTGGGACCTAGGTGACCTGGGACCAAGGAACAAAATCCTGACTGTTGTCTTAGTCATACCACCCTCACCCACACCAGCCTCCATGTATGGACTGTTGAAGGAACAGCATGCAAGTCTTGAACCTATGGTCCTTTGAAATCCAGCCACTGGAGAATAATGAAACCTTGACCCAAAATGGACTTTGTTAAGACTCCAATTTCTCTTATTTCACAATTGAATTGCTAAAAATATAATAAAAACTACAGGTAATAATCTTAATCCAATAAGACATTTGTTATTTAACCTCTTTTTTGTTTTTTGTATTTGTTATTATTATTCTTTTGTGTTGTTTTGAGAGAGGACATTTGTTATTTAACCTCTTTTTTGTTTTTTGTATTTGTTATTATTATTCTTTTGTGTTGTTTTGAGAGAGACAGAGAGAGAGAGAGAGAGAGAGAGAGAGAGAGAGAGAGAGAGAGAGAGAGAGACTTTCATGTTGTAGCTTGGGATGTTCCAGAATTCACTAAGTAGTCCAGGGTGGTTTCAAACTTATATACCTGCCTACCTTTTCTTTCCAGGTACTGGGAATAATGGAACAAGCTTCCACACCTGATCCAACCTCCTTTTTAAAGTAGACTTTCACACACTTCTTTGTGGGCTATCACCTGAAAAGACTATTCAGATATGGATTCAAGCTAATAGAGAGTCTTTATATTAGTCAGTTTGTGATTATAGGGGGTGTTTGCAATAACACTGACCCTGCTTCAGGAAGAGCTCTTAAGACCACCTTACAAACACCTGTCCTGCCTTGATATACTTTAGATAACAAGAAGAGGTAATCAGAAGCAGAACAACAGAAGAGAAAAAACAAGGTTAGACCAGTTAGAGACTTACCCTTAACTATGGCCTTGGATAGATTAGGCCTTTGTTTTAATTTGTGTAGTTGATGCTGACTAAGTCTTGAGTACTATAGCTTGAAAGGGACTTCCATCATGGAGTCAGTTGTGCTAAGGTCTGGTAGCCTGGTAAGGTCTGGGTTCTGTTGCAACATTCCTGGGTCCTACTTTAAAGTTGTGGTATTATTCTTGATGCCTTTCCCATATTTTCAATATCTGCAGTTTAGGGCAAACCTCATTCAAAAACCTCCCTTATCACAAAACATTTTATTTTTGCCAATAAGCTGTTTTACACATTTTTGTATGACCTCTGTGTTTCTTTCTACAGTTACTATTACTTTTGGTTACATTTTCAGTTATAGAACACTTGACATCAGTTAGTCTTTTCTCAGAGTCACAAAATCTTGACACAGACCATATCTAATCACATCTTATCCTTTAAATATAGATGTGAATTTGTTAATACATAATTTTAAAGAATGTTCATATAGCTGGACTTGGTGGGGCACCAAGCTCCGGGGAGGTAGAGGCAGGCAAGTTCAAGACTAGCATGGTTTACAGAGCTGAGTGTAGAGAAGCCAGGGCTACTCACAGAGACTGTCTCGACAAAACAAAACAAACCAAAAAACAATGAAAAGTTTTTAAAAGACTGCAAATTTCAGTAAAAAAAATGTCAAATAGAAGTAATCAGACCCAAAGTCCACCATCATTATAACAGGAAACTCAAAAAACATTTTACATAGTCTTAGATCATTTCTGTGCAGTTAGAATAGCCATTCTAATTAGTAATTCTTAGTAGAAGAATGCTGTCAAACTTCACATCGTTAACAGTTAATCCATTTCAACCTGTAACTGAGGCCTGGAGAGTTGACTTGGTGTCTTAAGAGCACTGGCTGCTCTCACAGAAGTCCCAGGATCATTAATTCCCTGCACCCACCTGTGGCACACCATCACCTGCAACTGCAGTTACCAAAGAAATTTTCTCTGTTCTTGGTCAGCCTCTGCACTTAACACACAACTGAAATCATCCTGTGACATTGTTTGCATGTAGGAGGTTTGTATTAGGTCAAGGTTGCATAAGATCACATTTATAACATTTTTGTGATTTAATGAATTAAAAACAAAACAAAACTCACATACTCTCTTGTCGTTATAAAACCAATTTAAGTTATAAGTTGCATAATCATGAATTATATACCACAAACGCTTTTCCAAAAGAGGAAGATAAATGTAACAAATTACAGTCTCAGCTAACAGGTGGAGCTGAAGACCAAAGGGAACAGAATGTATTACATTAAAGGAAGAAAATGAAAATTCTCAAAGGACATCAGAGGTAACTGTGTTTAAACACTGTTTCACTGGGGGTTATGGGATGGGTGAGGGTGGGGCCACTCAGATCATCAAACAGAACTTAACCCTAACAAGGGAGCAGTCAGCATTAACTTTTCTGGGAGATCCTAGCAGGAAGTTTCCAACCAGTGCATGAGGGGAGGGCACTGGGGTGACTCAGAGGCAACAAACACAAAGTGTGTCATTTCAGTGCTGCACACTCTAGGCTGCTTTTACCACAAGCTAGCAGACCCGGGGAGGAGAAGGGCTGAGGGCAGACTGCACACACCTTGAAATACCTTTCTATTTGCTGCTACAGGTCATTTAGACTGGTGTCTCCAAGAGTGAAAACCAGAGGCAGGTGAACTGGAGTGTCCTAGGAGAGATTTAGAAAAAGAACTGGGAACTCAGAATGTGGATGTAGAGACTGGCCATCACACGGGAAGACAGATGTCAGGACCTGCCTGAACACACAGCTCAGGTTTCTGTTCCATGGCACCCAGTGCCGTCAGCACCTGCAGGAGCCACTTGGGCTTTGCTGCCTCTTGGCAGCTCAAGTCACCCCAGGATCCTGCAGGTTCTGAAAAGAGAGCCGTGGCCTGGGAGGGAGACCCCAAACTCAGTCATTACACACAGGCTCTGCTGCTCCCCTCAGTCGTTCTACAGCTCTGCCTGTGTGGATGCCTGGTGGTGAGTTCAAATGATCTGACTCCGGGAGCCTGGACACAGGGACCAGCAATGAGGGACCTGAGCCCTGGTTGGCCACAGTGTCTAAAATTAGTGCCCATGTTCCCATGGATAGTTCTCTACAGCATGCTGCTGGGTAACTGTCCTTTTGAGACGATGCCCCACCTTTTCCTTCCTAGACCACAAATAGAAGAGGTGACAGGAAAAGTCACTTCTGTAGAATCCACAGGGCCACGAGGAAGCAGGGCAGGAGAGCAGTTCTATCTGCAGTGAAGTAGACTGAACTCAACGTGGACCCATGGAGTGCCCTGTCGTCACTTGGTGTCAGAGGGTAAGGAAGAGTCAATGGTACCCAAGTGTACTGGCTAGTTTGGTGTGTCAACTTGACACAGGCTGGAGTTATCATAGGAAAAGGAGCTTCACTTGGGGAAGTGCCTCTATGAGATCCAGCTGTGGGGCATTTTCTCAATTAGTGATCAAGTGAAGGAGGGCCCCTTGTGGGTGGTGCCATCTCTGGGCTGGTATTCTTGGGTTCTATAAGAGAGCAGGCTGAGCAAGCCAGGGGAAGCAGCCAGTAAGTAACATCCCTCCATGGCCTCTGCATCAGCTCCTGCTTCCTGACCTGCTTGACTTCCAGTCCTGACTTCCTTTGGTAATGAACAGCTGTGTGGAAGCATAAGCTCAATAAACCCTTTCCTCCCCAACTTGCTTCTTGGTTATGATGATTGTGCAGGAATAGAAACCCTGACTAAGACACCAAGTCAGTAAATGTGATGGCCCACATGAAGAGAATGAAGGGCAAAGTTACATGATCCCTTCAACAAATTCAGAATCATAAAAAGCGTCAAAACTCAACACACTTGCTAATGAAATTTGTCAATAAACTAGGTATGGGAAAAAAGTACACACACAGAGCTCTGGGGAGAGAGAGAGAGAGAGAGAGACAGAGAGAGAGAGAGAGAGAGAGAGAGATTCGAAAGTGTTAATAGCATAGTTAAGAGTGAGGGGTTTAAACCAGGCAGGTGTGCACTGTCACAATCTGTGCTCACGATGGCACTAGAAATCCGAGCTAACTCGGACAAAGAAGAACAATGTGCTCCCAGACTGAACATGAAGGGGTTAAGGAGTCTCTACTTGCATGTGACAAGGTAGTAAACTTAGAAAACCCTGAAAAGTTCAGCAAATTATCTAAGAGGTAACAAATTGAGTATAAAGATATAGGAAAAAAATCAACAAATCTACAAAACTTTGTTTCTTTTGCAAACACTAACAACTGTGGTGTGGAAATCAAATTCTAAAAACCATTTCACTGTCACCAACAGCAAACATCTCAGCCAAGGGGTGGAGACCTGGGATGGAGAACTGAAGGGAAAGGAAGAAACTGAAAAGATTACAAATAATCAGGGACACACCTGTTGTTAGGGTTCTGTCTAATCTCCACCCTACAGTTACCTGGCAACAGCCAGGGAGGTCAGGGATACTATAAAAGGGGCTGCTCACCCCTCCTCTCTCTCTTATCTCTCTCTTACCCCTCTCACTCTCAGCTTCTCTCTTGTCCCTCTTGGGCTCTCCTCCCCTGCCCCCACTCTCCATGTGGTTATGGCCTACCTTTGTTTCTCTACTCTCTCCCTCTTTCTGCCTTTCTCTGCCTTTACTACACCTCTTAACTCCCATCCCATGCCCTGAATAATCTATATTCTGTACTATGCCAGGATTTGTCTGGTGCCTGGGGTGGGGCGGGGGTGGGGGGGAGGGATGCCTTGGCATGGACCCTCTGAGACACTCCCTTCCTCCACGGCGCTGTATACCATATTCTCTAACTTCTTTCTCTTTTTATGATCACAATACCTGTGGTTACTGATTGTAAGAATTATAATGTTCACACTAATCAAAATGACCTACAGATTCTATGTGATCTCTCTTAAAATCTCAATTGTATTCTCCATAGAAAAAGAAGAGACAAATATGTACGCTCATACTGAAATATTAAATATTAAATACTGAAAATAGTTCTTAATTTTTATGTGTACTTATTTTATTGAATGCATATGAGTGTTTTGCTCATATGTGAGCCTGTGCCCACACTGTTGTGGGTGGTTGTCAGCCACCACATGATTACCTGGTCTTGAACCAGATTCCTCCACCAGAACAAGTGTTCTTACTGGCTGAGCCGTCTCTCCAGCTGCGTTCAAAATATGCTGAGAATGAACACAGCAGCAAAGGGGCCATGAACAGGAGATCAGGTATTGTGTCACAGTGACAGAGACTGGGAAAAGCTCATTACTGTCCAGGGCTGGATCTTCAACATTGGTCTCTTCTAGAATATGCACAGCACTCAGTCACTTCAACAGCAAGACATGAACTGGTTTATTTAAATGCACAATGGACATTGACAGGCCAGGCATTTCTCCACAACAACATGTGAGCATCCAACACGTGTTTAAAAATGTTTATGTTACTGATCATCAGGAAAATGTAAGTAAAATCTTCAACGAGGACTGGGCAGAAAACTAAGTGGGAAAGAACTTGCTGCCCAAGTCTAAGGGCCTTCAGTGAGCTCTCTAACACTCATGTAAAAGCCAAGCAATGTGATCAGTCACCCTAGCACTGCTGTGCAGAGACAGGTACATTTTGGGGACTCACTGGAGTACAAATCTAGTTGAAATGCCAAAGTCCAGGTTCACTGAGAGATCATATCTTCAAAATAACGTAGAGAGGAATATTTTCTGTGTAAGGAATTGGAACCAGGGACTTGAGCATAAACTTCAGTCTCACAAGAGTTTACACAATATGGGAGAATTTTAAGAAAAGATCTATAATAAATTCTCAAAACTTTTGTCCTTTCTGATCAAGAGAATAGGAGGAGTGAGCTTGTAGAAATGGATCCCTTAATCAGAAAGGTGAGAGTCTTGGTAACTAAGGAGTGTCTCAGGGTAGGAAAGCAGAGGCCAAAGACAGAGCAAATGAAAACCAGAGATGTTGGGCAAGATCACTCATGGGGATGAAAACACTTGCCCCAGAGCTCAACGTTCTGTGTTGGTTCATGTCAACTTGACACTAAAATCATTTCATAGGAGGGAACCTCAACTGAATAATTGTCTTTAGATGATCACAGTCTTGGGCTGTGGGCAAGCCTGGATGGCACTTTCTTAAGCAATGCTGATGTGGGAAGGCACAGCCATTGTGGTGGGCTCCACCCACAGCCTAGGGTCTTGGGTGCTGTAAGAAAGCAGGCAGAGCAAGTTGTGAGGAGCAAGCCAGTATGGCGGCACTCCTCCATGGCCTCTGCCTCAGCTCCTGCTTCAAGGTCCTGCCCTGGTTGAGCTCCTGCCTGGCTTCCTTGGGTAGCCTGTGACTGGGTACACATAGGCCACATAACCCTGCTCCTCCCAAAGTAGCTTTGGTCATCACAGCAATACAAAGTTAGAGAGTGAGTTCCTCACTAGAAGAAGAAGAAGAAGAAGAAGAAGAAGAAGAAGAAGAAGAAGAAGAAGAAGAAGAAGAAGAAGAAGAAGAAGAAGAAGAAGAGAAGAAGGAGGAAGCACAGACGCTTGACTTTAGGAGAGCTGGCCACCCTGCCTTTCTCTGCGTGTCTTGCCCTGTGCAGTGTTCTAAACATCTGTTCCTTAGTGATCTACAAATTTGATCAGAATCCTTTTTTTCCACCAGGATTTGTACATCTGTGGCCTATCTTAAGGTCTCTAGCACTTGTATGCTCAGCATGGCATTCCTGGTCGAGGTTAGGGCAATTTTGTGTGTTGTAATGCTAAATTCTGTACCCTAAGGTCCAGGAGTGATTTCTCCACGCACAAGCTTTTGTTCTGCAAGCCTGATCCATTCATTTAAAATTATTGGTTATATAAAATTGGCCATAGCCACCATGGCAAATGGATCAAGGGTAGGTGGGTTAGGGTTGGAGGAAGAGGGATGGGGGAGGAAATAGGAAGAAGCAGGAGGAAGTGGCCATTCAGGGAGAGGAACATTGAGCATGTGGCCAGGAGAACAGCAAGTATTGGGGAACACCACGGGGGAGGCAGCCAGGCCAGCAGCTAGAAAAGTAGATTAGGGGTGACCCTCAATAATTGTCAAGCCAAGTGGATACCTATACTCTGAGTCTCCTTTATTTGGATCAAGTCAGGGATAAACTTAAATTGTTCTTATGACAGAGATGGTGTAAAGGTCATGCAGCTTCCCATTGGGTTACAACACATGCTTGCTGGTTTAGTTTGGTTTCTGTGGATGTGGTAACCCACCCTGGCAAAAGTATCAAGGAAAAGGGCTTGTGTGGCACACAGTTCCAGGTTCCAGTCACCTGCTGCAGACAAGGGGGCAGAAACCTAAGTAGCACTTCAGATCACATCCCCAACAGCAACAGAGAGCCGTGGGTTGATGGCTAGACTTCTCTTCATTTATTCCACAGCCAAACCTTAAAGCTGTTGCCACTCACCCACAAAAGAAAATCACAAATACCTGCCCTAGTCCATATCCTGAGCATGCTCATTAGTTCTTCCAGCAGACTGGAAATCATGTGTGCACATCAAGGTGGCTGCCTCCTTGTGGCATGTGCTGCTAAGGCTGTTTCCTACACAGTTAGGAAGTTCCTATGGAGCTGAGGTTCCCCTCCAGACTCCGCACCAGAAGCCCTCCTGAAGAAGACCCTTCGTCCTCCCTTCCCTTTTCCCCTCATGAGAATGAACCTTGGAATTCCCTGGATTCAGAAGAATACCTGAATGGCTATGGCTCTCACCATGTTTGGGCTGAGTACTGCTGCAAGCACAAAGCTGGTGGCACAATGGGTCCGAAAGACAGGTATTCCTAACAATCAGGTTTCTGGGAATCCTTGCCTTGTCTGCAAGTATCTCAAATTGCATGTTGACTTTAGGGACGTGAAGGTCTTGGAACAGTTTGTTTGTGTCCCCAGGAGTATCATCTTCCATGCCCCATACACAGGGGTCTGTATGAAGCAGCACAAGCTGACCCAGGCCACCCAGAGAGCCAGTGAGTGTGGTCTTCTCAGTTACTGTATTCCCCAGATTGAGCCCCGAGACGCTATCTTCCTGTACATGGTGCTGTCAATATGACTCCACCAGCCTCCATATTGTTGTCAGGGGAACGTTGATACCCACGGTACAGGTGACAACAGCCACTGGAGAGAGAACTCAGGAGTTGAGACTACATCCCTGACTGGTTCCCAGAGGCTTATAAATGGCAAACACCACAGAAGCTCACAGCAACCACCAAAGCTCACACACAGGTGCAGGGAGTCTTGCCAGGTAGCTGGGTGGTTGGTTCAGGTTCAAGCTTATTCTTGCTAACTATAGGAGGCCATGCTAACTGACCTTAGTTATGATTGTTCCTAAAGGAGGGCAAGGGTCAGAACACCAGAACATATTACTTAATGGGATGTGCAGTTAATGGTTAGCCGGGCACAAGAAAGGTCCTCTGTAATAATGTAAATTGGCTGGGTACATGTCTAAAATGAAATGGCTATGGTAATGTCAGAATGGTAGCCACCACTTAGGTCTTAACAAGCAGAACATTTTTTTATGTTAAGCTGTAACATCATCTGGGACCCATCAGTTGGAATGCAAAGGTGACACACAGAGTGTAGGCATGAGGACTTTAAAGCAGAAGGCACAGCAATCATTTTAACCAGAGTCCTAAGGACAGCAAAACATCCTACAGGCTTTCATTGCTAAAAGCCGAATGTCAGTCTCCATAGCCCACCTAGGCCAGAGCCTTGGAGTCCCTCCCAGCCCTGTCAGGACAGGTCCTGCTGTGATCTCGTGAGGAGGGATTGTGATGCGGTCCAGCCAGCACATGGTAAGCAGTGGCCACACCTGGATTTCTTTGAGTGCGTTGAGAGGAGTTGGTGGAGTGGTGCTCTGTGCGATTTCCTTGTATCTTGTGACCTGTGTGGATTTTTCATTTGATTGCTTTGTGTGTGAGCTTGTGTATGTGTGTCTAGATCAGTGTGTGTTGGATTGTGTGTGAGCTTGTGTATGTGTGGCTAGGTCAGTGTGTGTTTGGGAGGAGTGTTACTTGGGTGTGTGTATGTGTGTGTATGTGTGTGTGATTGTGTGTGTGTAGATGTATAGAATGTGTGTGTGTGAGTGTATAGTGTTTTAAGTTTGCTTGTGTGTGTTTGTGTAGGGATACCTGTGGGTGAGTTCGAGTACAGCTGTGTGTTTTTGTGGGTGTGTGTGAGAGTGTGTGTGAGAGTGAGAGTGTGTGTGTGCACGAGTGTGTGTAGGTGCACGTGTGGTAGGTGTGAGAACACCTGTGTAAGGGATAGTGTTGAGGCCATCGGTCAGCTTGGCCATTGTTTCTAAGGTAAGATATCTACCCTGTTTTTTGTAAAGATTATTTATTTATTTATTCACCTTACTTTCCAAACATAGCCCCACTCACTGCTCTCCTCCTAGTTCCACCTCACATGCCCCTCCTCCTATAATTCCCTCCTCTTCTCAAAGAACAGGATGGGGGTTGCCGGCCATTGGGTACCACACTACCCTGGGACATCTAGTTTAGCAGGACTAAGCCTCTCCTCTCCCACTGAGGCCAGGAAAGGCAGCCCAGCTAGGGAAAATAGATCCAAAGGCAGGCTACAGTGTACGAGACAGCCTCAGCTCCAGTTGTTAAGGTACGCTCCTGAAGATGGGCTGCATATCTACTACAAATGTGTAGGGGGCCGAGGTCCAGACCGTGCATGCTCTTTGGTTGGTGCTTCAGTCTCTGTCCATGGGCTCAGGTTAGTTGACACTCTAGGCCTTCTGTTGTCCTTGACCCCTCTGGCTTACTTCATTCTATCCCCACCCTTCCACAAGACTCCACAAACCCTGCCTAGTGTTGGAGTCTGGGTCTCTGCATCTGTTTCCATCAGTTGCAGGACAAAGCCTCACGGAAGACAGTTACCTTAGGTCCTGTCCTGTTAGGCTGGGTGTCAAGTTGGGCTTGTCATTGTTGGCCTTTCAAATGCTGTTCCATCTTTATCCCTGAACTTCTTGTAGGCAGGACAAATTTTAGGTTGAAGATTTTGTGGGTTGGTTAGTGTCCCTCTCCCCATACTGGAAATCCTGCCTGGCTACAGAAGATGGCCACTTCAGTCTCTCCAAGCCCAGATGCTAGGAATATCAGCTGGCTTCACTCTCATAGATTTCCAGGAGCCTCCCACACCCCATCGCTGGGAAGTCTCCAACTCATCCCCCAGAAGCATCCACCACACCAGTGCTCTTCTGCTCCCTCTCCCTGCTCTCCCCAAACTTATCCTCACCCCTGTTCCCCTCTCAACCCCTCTCCCCCTCAGGTCCCTCCTTCCATCCAACTCTGTGATTTCCACTTTTGAGTGCGATTCAATCATCCTCTCTTGGGTCTTCCTTCTAACTGAGCTTCTGTGGGTCTGTTGATTATAGCATGGTTATCCTGTACTTTATGGCTAATATCCACTTATAAGTGAGTACATACCATAATTGTCTTTCTGGGTCTGGTTAGAGCACTCATGATGATAGTTTCAAGTTCAGTCCATTGGCCTGCAATTTTATGATGCCTTTGTTTTTCATAGCTGAGTAGTATTCCATTGTGTAAACAAACCACATTTTCTTTATCCCTTCAGTTGAGGGACATCTGGGTTGTTTCATGTTTCTGGCTGTTATGAATAAGGCTGCTATGAACAGTGCTGAGGATGTTCCTTGTGGTATGGTGGGACATTTTTGGGTATATGCCTGGGAGTGGTATAGCTGGGTCTTGAGGTGGAACTATTCCAGATATTCTAAAAAAAAAAAAAAAAAAAACCTTGCCAAATTGATTTCCAGAGTAGCCATACACGTTTGTACTCCAGCAGCAACAGAGATGTGTTACCCTTGCTTCACATCCTCAACAGCATGTGATGTCACTTGAGTTTTTGATCTTAGCCATTCTGAGGGGTGTAACATGGACTCTCAGAGTCATTCTGATTTGTATTTCCCTGAGGACTAAGTATATTGAACATTTCTTTAAATGTTTCTCAGCCATTTGAATTTCCTCTGTTGTGAATTTTCTGGTTAGTGCTATAACCAATTTTTTGATTACTGGTTTTATTTTATTGGCAATAATTTTTTATTATTTGGTTGTTTGGGTTTTTGGAGGTTAGCGTCTTCTTGAGTTCTTTTTATATTTTAGATATTAGACCTGTATCAGCTGTAGGATAGTGAAGATCCTTCCCCAATATGGAGGCTGCTGTTTTGTCCTAATGATAGTGTCCTTTACCTTACAGAAGCTTTCAGTTTCATGAGGTCCAATTTATTGTTGATCTTAGTGCCTGAGCCTTTGGTGTTCTGTCCAGGAGGTTGTCCCCCCTCAGCCAAGGAGTTCAAGTGTACACCCCCACACACACTTTTTGTTTTTTTAGCCTTAGTGTGTCTGGTTTTATGTTGAGGTCTTTGATCCACTTTATAATATGAAATTTAAATTATTCAGTTGAATTTTTCTCATATTCGGCCCTTGCGTTTTGCTATTTAAGTACCTAAATGTCTCCCCAGCCTATGGATATTGGAGGGGTTTTGTTTTGTTTTTTGTCGATTTTTTTTTCCTGAGACAGGGTTTTTCTGTGTAGCCCTGGTTGTTTTGGAACTTTCTCTGTAGACCGGGCTGGCCTCAAACTCAGAGATCCACCTGCCTCTGCCCCCTGAATGCTGGGATTAAAGGTATGTACCACTACCACCTTGGGGGTTATTTGTTTTAACCTTTTATGCATTGGATTTTATTTCCTGGTTTCTTTGCTAGGTTGATTTTTGGCTTTTGGGATTTGTTGAGGTTTTTGTTTGAAATTCTCTTTTGTTTTTATGATGTTTAGATTTTGGAGAATTTTGTGACAGTTTAGGCTTTCTCATTTTCTTCTCAGTTTTCATATTAATTGTATTTTTGGCAGTTTCTGTTTTGGCTTAGTTTTGAGTTTCATGTTTTTGATTTTTTGTGGTTTTTAAAATTTATAATCGTTTTTGAGAATTTCACACCTCCATAGAGTGTACTTGGATCCTAGTCACTCCTTGCCCTTCTTCAACTCCTCCCAGTTCCATTCCCACTGCCACTCCCACAACCCACACAGTCATGTCTTTTTTGATAACCTGCTGTCCTTGTTCATGTGTAGGAGGACTTCAACTGCAGTGTGGTTGACCTTCCAGAAGCCAAATCCTTAAGGATAATGACTCTCTCTTTCCTAGATGTCATCAAGTGTCAATGTTCTCACTGTGTCATGGTTGAGTGCATGATTTTGTGCAGATCACAGGCTGGCAGCCACACTGTTGTAAATTCATGGGTGCAGTGGTCTTGTTATATAAGGAATATGTTTGGCTCTGGCCCTTCCCAGCCTGTGGTTCTTACAATCTCTCTGTTCCCAGTTTTCCATGATAGTCCCTGAGCCAGGTAGGGAGGGAGGTAGGTAGGGAGGGAGGGAGCAAAGAAAGAGGGAGTGAGGCAGGCAGTGAGGGAGGGAGGGAAGGTACAATGTGACCATCCCAGTTTTTGTCTGAGCAGTTTGTTAACCCTTAGTCTCCAGTCTTTGACCAGTTGTGAGTTTCTGTGTCATTGCACAAGGACATTTCTCTGAGATATGACAGTTACCCTATTAAATGTTACACTAATAAATGTAATTTCTGAAAGATAAGAGTTGTACTAATAAATCTGCAGATTAGGTATCTGCATATGTATGAGGACACGCCATGTTTGTTCTCTTGAGTCTAGGTTAGCTCACTTACTGTAATGTCCTCTAGTTCCACGCATTTACTTGGAGTCTTCATGACATCAGTTTTCTTCCCGCTGAACATCATTCCATTGAGTGAAGGTACCACATAGTCATTAGTCATTCTGTGTCTGAATGGACATCTAGGTTAGCGAACATGGTGAACATGTGTCTGTGCGGTATGAAAAGGAGTCCCTTGAGTGTATCTCAGGAGTGGGGCAGCTGGGTCACAGGGCATATCTAGTTCTAGTTTTTTGAGGAACACCCACACATTAGTTTACAGTGGCCACACCAGCTTATATCTTCCCATGGAGAGCATACAAGAGGATTTCCACCTTCCACATCCACCCACACCAGCAATGGGCCCTTAGCCATCTGATTAGAATTAGATGAAATCTCAAACTACTATTAGTTTTCAACTCCATGATGGCCAAGGATGGGAAACATTAATATATATGTATATATATATATATATATATATATATATATACACACATATATATACACATATATATGATATTAATATATATGTATACTTCTCAACAATTCTATATCTTCAGAGAAATATGTTTTCACATTCCTATCTCAATTATTCCCAATTATTCATTAGGTTGTTTTTTTCAGTGATTTTTTTATTTCATTGCATGTTCTAGAATTTTTGTTGAGTTTGTTATATTTCGTTTCTATCTCTAGGGTTTTTAGCTTTTATGTAGTTTCGCTTGTTTGGAGTTAATTGTTTTTCATTTAATTTTATATTGCTTAGATTTTCAAATTCTCGATTTTTTAAATTCCTTTGATCATTTATACATTTCCTTGTAACTTTTTCTTCTTACACAATATTAATATTCCTTCTTAGTGTTGGTGAGCTGAGCTCCCACTCCTAGAGACTTTCTGTTGGGCTTTGTATTTTGGATTTCCTTAGCTTTATGTGTCGTTTTACTTTTCTATGTATCTACTCTTATTATTTTGGTTCGGTTTTAGTTTTCTGTTTTGCTTATTTTTTCATTATTTTAGTTTTCATCATAACTTTCTTTCTTTCCTTTCTTTTTTTTCCCTACCTCTTACATAGCATTTATACATTGTTGCCCGAAATGAGCTTTGGGACCAAAGAGGATTCAGAAAGCGTCAGATCTGAGTCCAGCTTTTCTGACACAGAGAGTTTCCATGCTCAGTACGTAGTTGTGAAGACCATCGGCCGTGGAAGCTGCTCCAAAATCAAGGTGGCCCACCACCGCCTTACAGGGACCCCTGTGGCCGTCAAAGTAATCGACAAGCAAGAGCACTGGTGCCACCCTCTAACAGCAGAGGTGGAGATAATGAAGGTTTTGAATCATCCGAACATTATATCTCTCTTCCAAGTCATTGAGACAGAGAAGAAAATATATCTGATCACAGAGTTGTGTGAGGGTAAATCACTTTACCAGCACATCCAAGAGGCTGGCCACCTGCAGGAAGACGAAGCCAGAAGAATATTCAACCAAATGTTGAGTGCGCTGAACTACTGCCACCACCAGGGCGTAGTTCATAGAGATCTCAAACCGGACAACATCATGATAGACAACACGGGAAGAATCAAAGTAATTGACTTTGGGCTCAGTGCCCAAGTGAAGCCAGGACAGCGGCTGAGCTATCACTGTGGGACTTTCCCTTTTGCTGCGCCTGAGCTGCTCCTTGGCAGACTATACGAAGGCCCCAAGATCGATGTCTGGACCCTGGGTGTTGTTTTGTACCTTATGGTCACTGGAAGGATCCCATTTGATGCTCCTAACTTATCACATCTTCGAAGACAGGTTGTATCGGGGAAGTATCCTGTCCCCTCTCGCCTATCAAGAGAACTCCAGGACCTGCTAAGGGTTTTACTGAGTGCCGACCCCAAACACAGGCCAACAATAACTGAAGTTATGATGCATCCCTGGATCACAAAAGACTCCCAGGGCTTCACAGATCCTCATGAGGAACGGCCCCCCCTCAGGCCAGACCTGGCCATTATAAAAGCTATGGGACACCTTGGCTTCAGGGAAGAGGACATCAAAGGTTCTTTACTGCAGAGAAAATACGACCAGGCCATGGCCTGTTATTGTTTCCTGAAGGGGCAGGCTCTTCATGAATGTGAATGCCCAACCAGTTCTAAGCCCCTGAATACACCAATGACGCCTTTCCCTTCCCTTGATGATCCTGCTACTTTCCGACTTGGACTAAGGTGGAGAGAAAAGCAACCAGCATTACTCAGGTCATCACCCACTAGTGAAGGGTCTGTCAGTAGCCAGAAGAGAGAAAGAAGTGTGAGTTGGCCTGGTGTTCTGCCCTGCAGGACACTCCATACAACACCCACAATGGGCCAAGCCCACATAAGTTCTAGAAGTGTGCCCTGCATTTCCTCCATGCCCTTTGGAGCCAAGAATAGCCCCAGCAATGAAAGCCCAGCAGACCACCCCACTGCCTCAGCTAAGAATATGCCAGTCCCCAGCCAGCCCAGAGGGTTTAAGTGGTGGGCCAGGAAGATAGGAAGGACCCTCCTGAGTCTGTGTGGCTGTATTCCAACACAAAGGAAATCTCGCCTGAGACAGGAGAGAGTCTCCCCCCAAAAATGAAACACAGGGAAGGCGTCCTAAGAATAAGCATCAGGCATGGCCCAGGTATATTTGTTTACTTGAATGTCTCTATTTTACTCATGTCTGTGTCAACTGGGAGATTATACTTCTGTGTATGTATATGGTACGATGCATGGGGAATCTAGGTGTATACACTGGGATGATGGTTAAATTGAACCTACCAACAGATCTAGCATGCCATAAGGCATCTATAATGAGTATCTGGTACATTGCACTAAAAGAATACATCAGGAGGATACTGACTATGCTAGGAAGAGGAAGTGGGAGAAGGAAGAGGAGGAGGAGATGCTGAGGGTTGTGAGGGTTGGATAGGGTGGGAGCTATGATATGGGGGGAAGAGGTTCAGAGAGGAGGAGGAGGCAGCTTGGGGGCAGCATGGAACAGGGGTAACCACAGCTGGAGAGATGCCCTGTGCAGCTGAGGTTCTCTGAGTCCCTTGCACATGTGTTGTTGCATTTTAGAAGATCACCAGAGGATGCCTGATGCTACCATTCTACAGTCAGTGTTGGAGAGGACCCAAGTATAGAGCCTGACCTCGGAGGAGCCTTGCGGATATCCATCATGTTTTGGGTCTGTTAGCCTCGATCAGTGTCCTGAGTCCAGCCAGGAGAAAGAAAGCAAATGAAGATATCCCAGGTGGTCAGAGGCCATCACAAAGTCATCACTATTCAGAGCAGGGTCTGAAAGCCTGTCCAAAGCTGTTAGTGACAGGAGCCCCTCTGTCTACCCAGGGTCACAGCAGACACCTCCACTAGGGGCATGTTCCTGCCTCACTCTTAGTAGAGGATATAAGGCTTCTTGATGCATTTGTCATAACTGTGAGAATAAAATTGATGTTTGTGAAAGACGACACTGGATATTTCCCTACATCTTCTTTACATGGGAAAATTGGCCCTGTGGTGTTCAAAAGCCCCAGGAAAAGTAAGTTCAGGCCCTAATCCACCAAATCATTAAAAGTGTCCTTGAAGGGACCAAGATTTCAGGTGCCTGAAGGGGGAAGTATAGAAGCTAAATGTGGACTTTGTTCTGGACCCAGCAAGCATTCTCAGAAGTATCAGGGAGAACATTAGGTACCATCAGCTTGATATACTTCTACAGAGGCAAGCATGATAACCCTGTGAATTCCACATGCAGATGTGGCTTGGGTTGGATCACAGGGTTGTGAGGAGTCACAGGTTGATCCTGACCCACAGGACAATAATTGTATGATACAAGGTGTTCACTCTCACTGCCGCAGCATTTTCCTCAATCCCTGATAATCTATCTGCATTAGTTGACAAGTTAATTAACAGTCCAGGACCTGGAGAGACATTGTGTCACTGCTGTTGTCACTAGTAAGGACCCATGTTTTTGCAAATAGCTCTTCACCCGTGCTTTTATAAGTAACCCCAGATGAAGCTCTTGGGTCACAGAAATTTAAAAAGCATCCAGGAAAGGAGAGGGAGAGTCACTGGGAAGAGGAAAGAGGCAGAGGGTTTGGGCAGGGGAGTGAGAGTTTGTGGAAGGATTCATGTGATCAAAATATGATATGTACACACATATGAAAACGTCAGAGTGAACCCAACTGTGATGTATAATCACTGTGGTAATGCATTGTTTAAAGATTGACTAATTTTTACTTTCAATGTGTATGAGCGTTTTTTGGTTCTGGTCATGTGTGTACATGACCTGTGTGCCTGATTCTTGCAAATGGCCAGAAGTTGTCATGGATTGTCTGGAAGGAGATTCAGTGGGTTGGGAGTACAGGAAACTGAACTGAACCCAGGTATGGCAGCATACTGCAGACATGCTGCTGGAGAAATAGCTGAGAGTTCTAGATCAGGATTCACAGGCACAGGAGAGAGGGAAGGAGAGGGAGAGGAGAGGGGAAGGCAAAGGGAGAGGGGGAGGAAGAGGGGGATGGGACGGGAGGGGGAGGGGAGGAGGAGGGGGAGGAGAAGGGGGAGGGGGAGAGGGAGAGAGGGAGAGGGAGAGAGGAAGAGGGAGAGGGAGAGAGGGAGAGGGGGGAGAGGGAGATACCCTGATCTGATTTAGCTCTTGAAGTATTAAAGCCCACCACTACTGAGATACTTTTTCCAACTTATCCATTCCTAGTCCAACAAGAACACACACCATCATCTTCTAAGTAGTATCACTTGCTGATGGTTTAGTATTCAAATACATGAGCCTTTCAGTGTTATGCTTCAAACCAGGTCCTGTGATCACCACTTCAGATTCCCTCCTCTGTTTTGCACATCATCTCCAGACAGCTGAAACCACATAGGTTACAGCCACTGGACAGGTTTGGAATCTACTCTGAAGCTAGATTGGTTAGCACATTCTCAGTCTATAGCTGGGGAGGGTTATCTGAATCTTTTGAGTTACTCTCTCTTAGACCCAGTAAATTTCCTCATTTCCTGCGGGTCAGGAATTTCCCCATCCTCTGAAGACAGTGCTACAGTCAGAGGTAAGCAGATAAAAGCAGCAAATGACATTTTCATGAAGGGAGAGGGCTTTGTCCCAGGGACAGATCAAAGCAAGCCCAAAGCAGCAACTCTGCAGAGGACCCAGGCTAGCTGATTTCCAGCCCCTCCTTGTCTGCAATACATTGAGATCTTACTTCAGGGCTCAAAGTGGCAGAAAGCAATGAATTTGCTAATATTTTGCTATGAATACACTACCCAGCACACTCTGCTCTAGAACAGTGGTTCTCAACAATCCTAATGATGTCACCTTTAAAAATAGATCCTCATGTGGTGAGCCCCCAACCATAAAATTATTGCTACTTCATAACTGTAACTTTCTACTGTTAGGAGATAGTATTTAATATATGATATGCACAGCACCCTCAAAGAGTCAGGACCTACAGTTTGAGAACCCTTGCTGTAGACTGTAGAAGATTAATGTTTGACTATGAGATGAGGTATGTGGCACAGAAAACTAGTTTTTAAGGAGGACATCCTCCTACTCTAGTCTTAATCCAAAAGACATTTTCTTCTGAGTATTTTGTAAATCATGGTGCATCTTTTGGGAAGGGCTTTTGGAGGACTTCAGTTTCAAATTACTGGGCCAGTAATAATATAAGGACTAAGAAGAGAAGAGAAAAGAAAGAAGAGAAGAGAAAGAGAAGAGAAGAGAAGAGAAGAGAAGAGAAGAGAAGAGAAGAGAAGAAAAATAATATGAGAGACAATTCTGCACAATAAACATTACTGTATTGGTCCATACTTAATCCCATGCAAAGGCAGAGGCATGCCTGTCTGTATGAGTTTAAGGCTATTCTGGACTACTACCTTGGGTCAGCCCAGGACGCATACCTTCTGGGAGGCATTACATTTCCCTTCTAATTCAGGGTGACAGATCCACAACCACAGAGACACTGGTGGAAGCAGAGAGCACTTTCCAAATCTGACAGTCATGTTCCTAATGTGGAAAGGTAAATTTAAGGAAGTCATAGAGAGTACATCCCAGAATTAGTCTCAGTACTTATCTGAAGCTGATGGTTTGACTCTGGGGGACTCGGAGAAGTGTACACTAAGTAGTAGGAAAAGATGGGAGACTCATTTCCTCACCTAATCCAACTGAAATGCCTGGTGGAGAAGGAACTGTAAAATATTAGAGCACCAGATGAAGGTAACCACGGAAAAACACTAAGTTGCATGAACACTAAAAGGCAATGAAGCAAGCAGAGCTCCCCAGTGGTAGATAGACACAGCAGTGGTCCCCATGCAGAAACTGAGTACTAAGTTCCAGGATCATGAGCCATGACTGAAGGGCATTCACTGAAATCTGGATCTTCTGAGGGGATGAGGCCCATTCTCTTCCCATGATCCTCCTTGATACCAAGTGAACATGTCAACCAGAGGCCCAGGAGCATTGCTAGACAGCATAACCTACTGAAACACATGATGCATTCTGAAAGTTTTCAAATGACAGATCCTGGGAGGTATCACATGACAACAGGCTTTCTTCTAATAACCCACCAGAGGAAAGGTGAAGTCATCTTTTCAGTTTCTTTGCACTTGTGTCTGTCGGTGAGAGGCCATGGATTTTTATTTTATTTTGTTTTATTTTTCACAGAGCAGACAAAGACAGAGTCACGACAGTGGGGCACCCTCTCTGGAATGAGCATTAAGCTCTGACATGCCCTTTACCATGCACAGAAAATATTTTTTATTTTGTTTTTGTTTTTGTTTATTTTTCAGACATGTTTTCATGGTAGCCCTGGTTGTCCTGGAACCCATACAGACCAGACTCGCCTTAAATGCAGAGATTTGCCTGCCTCTGCTTCTCTAGTGCTGGGAGTAAAGGCTGGCACCACCACTGCCTACACAATACTCTAATCATTATCTGTCTCATGAACCATGTTTTGGCTTAAAAATTGGACCACTCAATCGTGTGAATAGCTACATTGATGTAAAGATCTTGGTAGAGACACACCTTCCTTCGTATTCACAGTTGTGCCCAGAAGCAGATCATGTGCTCAAGCCTGCCCCCACCCACCCCCAGAGACATCTTGATCCCCAGAAGTCCGGACAACATCAGACTTGCAGGTGTGTACCCCTCCCCCCATCCCATACCTGACTTTCCCATTCCCCACTCCTGGCACAGAGGATGCAGGATCTCCTCCCCTGCTGGAGACACATCTTCCTTCTGGTCCATAAGTGTGCCCACAAGCTAATCCTGTGCTCCAGCACCCTCACTCCACCCACACCTTAGGTTGACTCCCAGGAGGTCTTCCACAGTCAGACTCACACATCATATGCTCCAGACCACCTCCCACATCCAGAGACAGCCTGACCCAAGGAACCCCATCATAACCAGGCTAACAGGAAGAACAGACTCTAGTTAGAGAGAGTAAGGCCAGAAAACACCAAAGAACCACATGGAGAGAGAAAAGCTCAAGAAGATAAGCAACCAAAACTAATGCCACTTGGCAACATCAGGCCTCAGTTCTTGCACCACAGCGAATCCTGGATATCCTAATTACCCTGAAAGCAGGACTCTGATTTAAAACCACATCTCATTATGATTACAGAGGACTTTAAGAAGGACATAAGTAGTTCCCTTAAAGAGACACAGGAGAGCACATGTAAACAGGTAGAAATCCTTAAACAGGAAACACAAAAATCCTTTATGGAAATAAAGGAAAACACAATCAAACAGGTGAAGGAATTGGACAAAACCATCCAGGATCTAAAAAGGGAAATAGAAACAATAAGGAAATCATAAAAGAAGACAACCCTGGAGATGGAAAACCTAGTAAAGAGATCAGGGTCATAATTGCAAGCATCGCCAACAGAATACAAGAGATAGAAGAGATAATCTCAGGTGTTGAAGATATTTTCACAACAGTCAAAAAAAATACAAAGTCCAAGAAGCTCCTAACCCAAAACATCCAGGAAATTCAAAACAAAATGAAAAGACCAAATCTCAGAATAATAGTTATAAAAGAGAGTGAAGATGCCCAATTCAAAGGGACAGTAAACATCTTCAACAAAATCACAGAAAGGCAACCTTCCTTAACCTAAAGAAAGAGGTGCCCATAAACATACAAGAAGCCTCCAGAACACCAATAGGTTGGATCAGAAAAGAAATTGCTCTTTTTACATAATAATCAAAACACCAAATGCACAGAACAAGGAAAGAATATTAAAAGCAGCAAGGGAAAAAAGGTGAAGTAACATACAAAGGCAGACTTTTCAGAGTTACACCAGACTTCTCAACCGAGATTCTAACAGCTAGATGATCTTGGACAGATGTCATACAGACCCTAAGAGAACACAAATGCCAGTCCAGGCTACTATACACAGCATAACTCTCAATTACCATAGATGGAGAAACCAAGATATTCTATGATGAAACCAAATTTAAGCATTATCTTTCTACTAAACCAGTCCTACAGAGGATAATGGGAAAAAAAAACCCTCCAAAACAAAGAGGGAAACTACACTCATGAAAAAGCAAGAAATTAATAATCTCACAACAAACCCAAAAGAAGACAACCAGACAAATACAATTATACCTCCAACAAGAAAAATACCAGGAAGCAACAATGATTGGCCCTTAATATCTCTTAACATAAATAGACTCAATTTCCCAATAAAAACACATAGACTAACAGACTGGATACCAAAACAAGGCCCAGCATTTTGCTGCACACAGGAGACACACCTCAGTGATGAAGACAGACTCTACCTCAGAGTAAAAAGTCTAGAAAAAATTTCAATGAAAATAGTCCCAAGAAACAAGTTGGAGTAGCTATTCTAATATCCAATAAGATAGACTTTCAACTAAAAGTTTTCAAAAAAGATGGGAAAGGATTTCATACTCATCAAAGACAAAAATCTACCAAGATGAACTCTAAATTCTGGACATCAATACCCCAAACATAAGGGGACCTACATTTGTAAAAGAAAAATTACTTGGGTTCACAGCACACAATGAACTTCACACAATAGTGGAAGTCTTCAACACCCCATTCTCACCATGGGCAGATCATGGAAACAGGAAAGTAAACATAGTGAAACTAACAGAAGTTATGGACCAAATAGGTTTAACAGATATATACTGAACATTTCATGCCAAAACCAAAGAATTTACATTTTCTCACACCTCATGGTTTCTTCATCCAAAAGTGAACATATACACAGGAAACAAGTTTCAACAGAGAGATGAATATTGAATTAATTCCATGCATTCTATTAGATCACCATGGACTAAGGCTTTTCTTGAATAACAACGAAAACAGCAGAAAGCCCACATCCTCATGGAGCCTGAACAACTCCCTGCTCAATAACTTTGTCATGGAAATGAAGAAAGAAATTAAAGACTTCTTAGAATCCAACCAAAATTAAGGAATAACATACCCAACCTTATGGAAAACTCATAGCTCTGGGTGCCTTCATAAAATAATTGGAGAGATCCTACAGTAGCAGCTTAACAGCACATCTGAAAGCTCTTGAACAAAAAGAAGCAAATACACCTAAGAGGGGTAGACTGCAGGAAATAAACAAACTCAGGGCTGAAATCAAGCAAGTAGAAACCAAGAGAACAAAGAGATAAATGACAAATTAACAGAACCAGGAGCTAGTTCTTTGAGAAAAGTCAGAAGTTAGATAAATCCTTAGCCAAACAGAGTTCAGGGCACAGAGACAGTATTCACATTAACAAACACAGAAATGAAAAGGGAGATATAGCAACAGAGAGTGAGGAAATTGAAAATATCATCAAATCCTACCACAAAAGCTTATACTCAACAAAACAGGAAAATCTACATCTAATGGATGATAATCTAGACAGATACTAAGTACAAAAATTAAATCAGAATCAGATAAACCATCTATCAGTACCATAACCCCTAAGGAAATAGAAGCATTCATTAAAATTCTCCTAACCAAAAAAAAAAAAAAAAAAAAAAAAAGCCCAGAGCCAGATGGCTTTAGTGCAGAATTCTATCAGACCTTCAAAGAAGACCCAATACCAACACTTCTCAAACTATTCCACAAAATAGAACCAAAAGTAACACTATCTAATACATTCTATGAAGCCACAGTTTCATTGATATCTAAAACACAAAAAGACCCAACAAAGGAAGAGCACTTCAGTCTAATTTCCCTTATAAATATTGATGCAAAAATATTCAATACAATTTTTGCAAGTTGAATCCAAGAACATATCAAAATGATAATTTATCACAAAGAATCAGGCCCCATCCCAGGAATGCTGGGATGGTTCAACGTATAGAAATCCATCAACATAATATACAATATTAACAATCTAAAAGAAAAAAAACTACATGATCATCTCATTAGATGCTGAAAAAAAGTCTTTGACAAAATACAACACTCCTTTTTGTTTAAAGCCTTGGAAAGATGAGGAACTCAAGGCACATTCCTAAACATAATAAGGGCAATATACAGTAAACTAGTAGCCATCACTAAACTAAATGTAGAGAAACTTGAAGCCATTCTACTAAGATCAGGGGCTAGACAAGACTGCCCACTCGCTCCCTATGTATTCAATAAAGTACTTGAAGTTCTATCCAGAGCAATTAAACAAGAAAAGTAGGTCAAAGGCATACAAATTGGAAAGGAAGAAGTCAAAATAACACTATTAAGAGATGATACGATAATATACTTAAGCGATCCTAAAAATTCCACCAGAGAATTCCTATACCTGATAAACAACTTCAGCCAAGTGGCTATAAAATTATCTCAACCAAATCTGTAGTCTTTCTCTACACAAAGCATAAATGGACCAAGAAAGAAATTACGGAAACAACACCCTTCAAAATAGTCACAAATAATATTACATACCTTGGTCTGACTCTGACCAAGCAAGTGAAAGATCTGTATGAGAAGAGCATCAAGTCTCAGAAGAAAGAAATCAAAGAAGAGCTCAGAGGATGGAAAGATCTCTCATGCTCATGGATCAGCAGAATTAACATAGTGAACATGGCCATCTTACAAAAGCAATCTACAGAAACCATCCCTGAAACATCAAAGACTATTAAAATTAAGGCAAAACAAAGTTTGTTACTTATTTACAATAAAACGCCACTTTGTCATTTGTTTTGCAGAAGTAAAACCGAGACAGACTTAAAGGGAAATCTGACTTAAGAAAATGAAAAGCAAACTGTCAAATAGTTCATTCTATCCAAGAATTAACTTTTGTATGATATATAAAAATTTTTACAGTATAAAAGAGGAATGACACATATATTTAACTTAAAATTCTGTTTGTTCTGTGAAGCACAAAGAGACAAAAATGAATCCAATGGGCATCGAGTCTCAGAAAATCTCTGTAGCGGTGCAGATCTGGATGATTGTATGGAGTCTTTCCTTTGGATCAGTCAGGTGATCAATAAGTTCACCCAGCTTACAAGGACTCCACCATGTGAACATGAAGATCTACCAATCCTTATTATTTAAACATTATCTTCAACAGTAGACAGAGTTCAACAGAATCTAATGTTAATTTGGAAAACCCCAGCAACTTCTATCTGAACAAGAGCAAACCTCAGGAGATGCAGGCATGAAGGTCAGTTTATGGTAGTTATAGGCTGCCCATTCAGTTCCAGGCCAGCTTAGAAACCCACATGAAAAGACAGTAACAGAATGGCCTGCAATTTACCTGGGTCACACAGCATCCCAGAAAACGTTCTCTAACAGTAACTGAACCAACACCCGGATGAACAAAGGTGCTTCTCTACAGTGACGGACAGTCACACAGTAATACCTTTGCCTTGAATTTTAGGTTAACTTCATTTTGTATCTTTTAGACATTTAAAAAGTGTATTAACCACCTAATACCTGTCCTGGAAGACTCATGAATTAGTCATGATTTTAAAGGCTCTTCTATGTAAACACTGAGCTGAAACTTATCCTAATACATACATAGTAGGGATGCTACTGTCCCTTCCTACATGAAAGCGGTGCAGTTTTAGAGCCTTCTGTGGATGTTCAGGTTAGGACTGCTGCAGTTCCTCTCACCATCACTGTGTGGGATCATCAATATTTTCTAACTCACGGGTTAACATTTGAGACCTTAAAAAGATACCGTCCAGAACAAAATGTATGTACAGCTTTGGTTTAAATTTGTTTTCCTACTGATTGAAACTTCATTTTTTATGGTCTAGGGATGTCTAAAATCATGAGACATGATTTAAATTACAGCTAAAAAATCAAATGGTTCTAAGAAGTACTCCATCATTTATGTTTAAGTAATAAATCTTTAACAAGAGCAAGGGTAAAATTAAGGATGTATGTCTTTGTCATAAAGATTTTTATCTGGTGGTAAAGGACAAGTGTTTTAGTATGTTTTCTCAAATATGTTTCTTCCATGAAAAATTGGTGTTACACAAAATTATTCTTTCTGCTATGAAATTTTACATAGCATCATTTAAGCACCAAAGAAAAATTCTGGAAACAAACTTTTAACCTGTAAACTAATGGCAACTATCTATTTGCCTTTATACAATTCTTAAAAGGCTTCACATGAGCCTCTACTTCCTATAATGCATTTTGTAATAAAAGTCCAGCCATATTTATACAAACAAAGGAATTACTATACATTTTATGGAAACAAAAGATAGATCAACAGACTAGTGCTTTTTAGTTACAAAGTAATCAGAAGACACCTATAAAATATATTCTGTGTAGAAAAATTTGGTATTTTAAGTTTCATGGAAGGGACAGTAATCAGTAAGAGGTGGTAGTGCCACTGGCATTTATTTAGTTGTCTGTAAAGAGTAAGAAAGTGATAATCAATAAATCAGAAAGGTCTTGCCTCCTAATATGCCCCTCCTCTCACCCTGGTGCCTCAACTTGTAAGTTAAAACTCTCTAAAATATTAGAATAACTTCAACAAAAAATGAATTCCAGGTGGGTTAAGTCTTCCGTGTATTTCTGGCATATTAGAAAATACACTGCAGGGCACGCGAGGACTGATGCAGATGTTACACAGGAAACGGCACTCAGACTTTCAAACCTCAGATGTGCCAGGTTTTTTCTTGCTGTTGCTATTAAGTTGCTATTTCCTTGTTGGCAGTAAGGCAATAAAACAGGAAAACAAATGTGAAAAGACACATGAAGTGTTTAATGTTTGTATATCTAGGTGGACCAAAGGCTCAGTACAGCTCTCTTACTGCCGATGGATGAGAAGATTTCCATTTGGCACTCTGGAGTTGGTAAGAAAGCAGGAAAGAACTCAGAACTCTTGGTATTCCAGTCATAGGGGCTAAGGGACAGTAGGAAAGGAAACAGGAAATAGACTGCTGCAACAGCTCAGAGACAGACAACAGAGGGCTCTGTGTGTCTTCTGCAGCCCAGTGTCTCTGCAACACTTTCATCTGGATGCGGTGTACAAACTATTATATACATGATGATCAATATCAGTGAGGAACCAGAATCTGTTTTTGCTGTGCTCTAACAGTGTCCCCCATGTTCTCTGCACAAAATGCCCGGTGAAGCCACAGAAACCATCCCTGCTACAGAGCAGGAGTTGCCACAGCCTCGGGCTGAGACAGGGTCAGGAACAGAGTCTGACAGTGAAGAATCAGTGCCAGAGCTCTAGGAACAGGATTCCACGCAGACAGCCACAGGACCAGCTGCTGGCAGCTGAGGCTGACATCAATACCTGCTAGTAAAGCCAAGCAGAGTCCTAGGAGAAGGGGAGGAAGGCTCTGTCCAAACTGGGTCAAGAGCCCAGATTCAGATACATACATAGTGTTTCGGGAAGCCAGGATTGAAGATTTGTCTCAGCAAGCGCAGTTAGCAGCTGCCGAGAGTTCAAGGTGAAGCTGTTTCAAATATTCAAGAAAACACTCAGACTCCAAAGGTCCAGTCGAGAGGACAGTGAAGAAGAGGTTGATGACACTGGTGTGGAAGTCATGGACATAGAATTGCCAAGGACACCTCCCTCCTCTTTGCCCCTTTTTGGTGTTTGAAAAGTGGAACTACAGCCTGGTTTAAAATGTGTACTGTTTCTATCACTAATAAAGTTGTGGCTTCTTGTTGGTTAGAAAAAAATCTGTTTTTAGTCATAATAGTGTCCTGTGCCCCTTCTCTTCTTTCACACAAGACCATCAACTTCATCTATAAAAATTACAGACGGTTGAAATTCTCCAGTCACAGCAAAAAGAGCTCTCACCAGTTTCTCTCCTTCTCCCACATATTTTGAAGTTAAACTTGCAGCACTTCTATTGAAAAAGGTCGCATTAGATTCTGCAGCTACTGCCTTAGCCAGCCCTGTTTATCCACTTTCTGGAGGGCAAAGAGTAACAAGCCTTCCCAGGAGCTCTGAGCCCTGTGAACAACTCAGGCTGCAGAGAAGGACAGAGCAGGAAGGATGACAATCTCTTGCAGAACTGTTTTGACAGTTCCTGACGACTGGCTGTATCATCAAATTTCACAGCTGTCCGATTGTCAACGATTTCATTCATTATGAGGTTAGCAAGATTGCTGTCCACATTCCTAAAATTTTTCAAGTGTTTCTTTTCCTGAGGGTGTGGAAGGTTTGTTGGTTCTATTTGGTTTTGGAGTACCCTTATGTGTGGTAGCTGCAGGTCCAGGTCCTGGTCTTTTTCCAGAAACCATGGATAAAGCACTGCAACTAGGCGCCCTGTGGGGGCCAGAGAGCCCTGCAGATCCACTTTTCAGGCCAGTTTTTGATGGAGACAGTGCATTACTAGCTTGTGTTAAGGGGTCTTTCCTCTTCGGAGCTGCTCCACTTTCTGACTGGATATGTCCACTGCAGCAAGTCAGGTTAGTACTCTCATTATAGATGTCGTTTGTGACTTCGAAAATTGCAAAACTGGTTGCAGCTTCTTTAGAAGTTGTAAACGGTCCTTGGCCATAACTAAATTAGTTATCATTTTGGCTTGAAGGTGTCTAGCTCTTTCACGCTGTTCGCCTTGGCCTGTAACTACAACCGCAATTCCTTTTTCTAGTTTTTTGATTCCTTTCTTATACCATTCCATAGCTTGTTCCTTCTGTCCTTTCTTTTCCTCTTGGATGAGTAGTGCGATAGAGATGTACTGGAAGGAATGCTGTGGAAGACAGGGATGCTCTCGGCATCGCCACCGGACCCAGGCGCTGGGGGTGAGGGCGAGGCGGACGCTGGCGAGGTCCTCTTGGAGGACATGAGGGCGCGGGAGAAGCGCCATTAGAGCCAGGGGAAGAGGAGCCCCAGGTTTCAGGCTGTCAGCACAGCAGGGCTAAGTAGGCGACCAGCAGGTGAGGAGTAATACAGGATCCGCTCGCCAGGCGAGCCTGGCCCAGGGGCGGGGCCAGCGGTCGGGGCGGCGGCCTCGCGGGCTCCGGGCTCGCCGCCCGACCTTTTCTTCTTCCGTCGACCCGCTGGAGAACTCATTCACAGCTGCTACTGCCGCCGCCTGTGTAACCCGCTTCCCGCAGACAGAAGGCCACCAAGTGGAGGTGGCGGCCACTGCGGAGCCCTGGGTCAGGGAGCTGCTTGCGCACCCACGGAGCCCGGGAGCCTGGCACCTGCACGTGCTACTTGCCACCCCGATTCTTTCTCCTCGCTGGCCAGGAGCACCACCTCATCCCCGCCTCCTGCAGCTGCCCATGGCTCCTGCCCCTCCTTTTCCCCAGCCCTCTGGCTTGCTGGTTCCTCTCTGTGGCGGCCGTGCACGCTCCAATTTAATTTTTACAGAGATAGAAAGAGCAATTCTCAAATTCATCTGGAATGACAAAAACAAACAAACAAACAAAACGCAGGATAACAAAATTCTCCCAGGAGAGACAGCTGCTCTGAGTTCCTGCGGGAAGTTCCCAAGCCAGTGTGTTTGGAGACTGCACTGCAGAGAGGGACACTCTGATTCATCAGTGTGTGTCATCATTACCTGTGGCCCATCCCACACTGGCAAGCACTGAGCATGGAATAACCCACAAGTTGGAGGTGCAGTAAAAACATTCGGGCACCTACTCCTGTGAGGACAAACCAGCGGGCGGCCAGGGGAGGGCAGCAGCAGTTACTTAGCCCATACTGGCTGGGTGTGGCTTCTCCCTGGGCTGGAAATGGCTTGCCTGGTATAAATTTCTCTGATTCTGACCGCACTTTGTAGAGGAGGAGCTGAAGGCAACACGTTATTCTCCATTTCTTTATCAGGTTCCTAAGGACCGCGAAGGGCACAGCTGCAGGTGAGTGAGATGAAGGGACCTCGGGGTGCGGGGGCCCTGCAAGAATGTACTCAGCACTCAGTCTGTGGTTGCACACTCCACAGGCCGGCCCTCAGCCCTCAGGTGAAAGGGACCTCGGTCCGCAGGAGGGAGGACCAGAGCCACGAGGTCCTGAAGGGATTCCCAGAAAGAAGTAGGAAAAGGAGGACTAGAACCTGCCTTTTCCTGGTTGGAAAAGTCCTGAATTCATAACCTAGGTGCCTGGAACTTTCTTGATTCTTTGCCCTGGGTCTTCTGCGGGGCGGTACTGAGGAATTCTGATTCTCTCCACAGCTCTGGCCACACAGTAGGCAGCTGGGTCTCAGGAAGGATCATGGCAAAGGGAGCAACCACCAAGCGCAATCTTTTTGTTCTGCTGAATTTTCTGGGGACCACGCTGACAACTGGTGAGTTCCTAGGGTCTACATGGAGGGGGTTTGGGGTACTGAACAAGGACTTAGCTAAGTCAGGGAATTCTTGCAGTCCTGAGCTACCAGGAAACTCTTGGGCTTCTCCTCCCCTTAACCCTGGCTCTGCCTAGCTCTACCCCACCCAGGCTGCAGTGGAAAGAAGTTATGAAAAAAGTTATGGCGGTTGGGCGGGGAGGAGCTACACCGATGAAGATCACAGTGGGCAGAGGGGAGTTCTTGGTGATGCCCTTAGCACCACTGGGGTCCTTAGGAAGTTTAAATCCCAGTCGCCAGGACTGCACGTGGGCACAGTGCTAGTACACCCCTCCAGGAGAAGGGTCTGGACCCAAGGCAGGCTATGCTCTTTCCCACCTTCCCATCCCCGATCCCAGGGAAGTTCTCCAGCAGTTCCAGGGACACAGCAGCCACACCACCTACATCCTCATTCCCCCCCCCCCACACCGTTTTCTTTTCCTTCTTTTTGTCGGTTCTTTGGTTTGAAGGCAAGGCTTCAGTCCATTGTCCGCCCTATAGCATCTGAAACAATCATCCCTTCTCGCCTTTGCTACCAAGTGCTGGGATTACAGGTGTGGGACACCAGGCTCAGCTTCAATGCATTTTCTCCAGAGAATTCTGGCAATTTGCTGACCACTGAAAGTCCCCTGTGTCCAAAGCGTGATGAGAAAGCTGAGGTTATAAAGTACCTGCTTCACAGCCATGAGATTGTGGTCCTTGGACCTCCTCCTGTGAAAGAGCTGGGCCTGGTGCTGTGTGCTTTCATGGTCAGGACTGGGAAGTCTGATGCAAGAGAAGCCTGGGTCACTGGCAAGCCTGTCTAGCCTACTTGTTGAGTCCCAAGCCTCTTAGAGAGCTTGTCTAAAGAGCACTACTGTTGCACTTTCCTGAGACACTGTAACAATGTTTCTCTTACAAAACCCTGGAGGTCTATGTGTAAATGCTTCCTTTTGAGACATTTGATATCATCATGATCATTTTCTTTTCTGTCATAGCAAGTTTATTATTTTACAGAATAATTTATGCAGGAATTTTAAAGACTGGCTATCATTTACTATATAACATATCATATATTCGAATTTTTAAAAAATCTTTAAGCTTGAGAATAACCAGATTTTTTCTATAGTTTATTCAACTAAGTAGCCTACTGCTTTTATTTTTGAATTCTGAATAAAACTGAAGAACATAATCTAGAGAAATAAAATCTTAGTAAAACTAAACTAGTGGAGAGAATTTATAATTCTAAGTGAACTTCATAGTTACAAAAGTTTAAGTTAATGAACATCGCAGTGCATATTGAAAGGATTAAAAATGGAAATTAATGTTTTATTTTAATTATGAAGTCCAATATGCTAAAAGTAGCAGTATCATTCACATTAGTTTTTATTTTTGTTCATACACCATGAATGCCCTTATAATGAAAAAAAAATCAGAATTATTTGGAGAAAAATTGCTCTATATAAATTAGGGAGCACAAAGGATTTTTTAACAAACTACTGAATTTAGAAACAATTTTGATTTTAGAAAGGAAGCAGTGGGGGACATTCAAACACTAATAAAAATTCTTAGTGTGAGTGTTTAAATACTTCTGCAGCTTTCCAATCCATTTATAACAGTTTTGATTTCATAAAAGAAAACCTTGAGCACAAAAGCAGCAAAGTTCAGTACCTTTTATGTATCCCTAAGTATTAAACTACCAATTTATTATGAATTAAATTTGAAGAACATTGCAAGTTTAAAAATGTTAAGTATAGAAATGTCTGATTCTTTAAACTTCCATAAATACCCAACATCCAAAAGTAAGATGTAAATAGGTCACTGCTGTTCAGGCAATCAATTCCAGCTGCTCCTAGATGGTACTGGAACTATTACATGACTTCTCCGTTTACTGATTGGTATAATAATGATGGGATTTTAAAAAACCAAATTATTCATTTAGTACAACTTAGTAAGTTGAAGTACTTGTCTTCAGAAAAGCCAGCAGTATTTTAAAAATACACTTAACGTCAGAGTTGGCTTAAGCCCTAAATATCTTCCTGAACAGCCATGCAGCTAAACACAATCCAGTGTCACCTAGGGAGAAGAACATGGAACGTTTCCACGTTTCCCCTGGATGACAGAAACAAGGCAGAGCAAATTCAGAGGTTTCTGAATGAACGGCTGCCATGTTCAATACACCCCGTGCTCTATGCAGCTTATATCCACTATCTGCCATTTTTCTTGGCTGGGGTATTTGAATGCAAGAGCTCCTCCAAGACAAGTCACAGTCAATCTTGTCCAAATCCCTCTGTCTCTTCTACTGCAGAAAGAAGTTTCTCCTTTAGTTGTTCATAGCTCTTATATGGTGGCAGATACCTATGGCTTCTTGGTAACCAGGTGTCTTTGCCAACTTTTTCTTTTCTTTTCTTTTCTTTTCTTTTCTTTTCTTTTCTTTTCTTTTCTTTTCTTTTCTTTTCTTTCCTTTCCTTTCCTTTCCTTTTCTTTTCTTTTCTTTTCTTTTCTTTTCTTTTCTTTTCTTTTCTTTTTATTCGATATATTCTTTATTTACATTTCAAATGATTTCCCCTTTCCTGGATCCCCCCTCCCCGAAAGTCCCATAAGCCCTCTTCCCTCCCTCTGTTCCCCCATCCACCCCTTCCCACTTCCCTGTTCTGGTATTCCCCTACATTGCTGCACTGAGCCTTTTCAGAACAAGGGGCCACTCCTTCCTTCTTCTTGGACATCATTTGACATGTGGATTGTGTCTTGGGTATTCCAAGCTTCTAGTCTAATATCCACTTATCAGTGAGTGCATACCATGAGTGTTCTTTTGAGACTGAGTGACCTCACTTAGGATGATGTTCTCCAGCTCCATCCATTTCTCTAAGAATTTCATGAATTCATTGTTTCTAATGGCTGAATAGTACTCCATTGTGTATATATACCACATTTTTTGTATCCATTCCTACATTGAGGGACATATGCCCTGGAGTGTTACAGCAGGCTCCTCTGGAAGCCTCATGCTCAGTTTTCTGAGGAACCGCCAGACTGATTTCCAGAGTGGTTGTACCAGCTTGCAGTCCCACCAGCAGTGGAGGAGTGTTCCTCTTTCTCCACATCCTCGCCAATACCTGGTGTCTCCTGAGTTTTTAATCTTAGCTGTTCTGACTGGTGTGAGGTGAAATCTCAGGGTTGTTTCGATTTGTATTTCCCTTAAGACTAATGATGTTGAACATTTCTTAAGGTGCTTCTCAGCCATCCACAGTTCTTCAGGTGAAAATTCTTTGTTTAAGCGCTGTACTCCATTTTTTCATATGGTTATTTGGTTTTCTGGGGTCGAACTTATTGAGTTCTTTGTATATATTGGATATTAGCCCTTTGTCAGATGTAGGGTTGGTGAAGATCTTTTCCCAATTTGTTGGTTGCCATTTTGTCCTTTTGACAGTGTCCTTTGCCTTACAGAGACTTTGTAATTTTATGAGGTCCCATTTGTCAATTCTTGATCTTAAAGCATAAGCTGCCAACTTTTTCAATACAAAACTTTTGAGGCTCATTACTTCCCATGAGCTCAGCAAATCCTCCTAGAGGCAAGCTACAGGTTCCAGTGACACACTGCAAGAGTCGCATTCATACTTCATTATCACTCTTTCACAAACTGCCAAAGCCAAATAATTTGCATGCTTTTTCTTCTATAATGTTGATTAACAGTATTTCTCTGCCAGTCTGCCAAGTCAACCTCTTGCATGCCACACAGCATAACCTCCAATTCTTTTCATCAAAGTACTGTAGCCACTGAAGGGGAACAACTTCATTAACCCAATCAAGGAAAGCTTTGTTCTGTTCTTGTACTCCTCGAGAAAAACTCCGTTCTGTCATTAAACTGATATATTTATCTTTGTTTTCTTCCATCGCCAGTATATTGGAACCTCCCAACTTTAAATCCTGTGAAGTAACTTAAACCAGAATCTTCATGTCTACAGAACATTACAATTCTAAGCCATATTCAATATTGTTATTTCTTATCCAGTTTAGAGAGTTGTAAAATTCAGTATCAATAGATTCCAAATCCTTAATAGTAAGTTTTTTTTTTACTTAGCATACACTTGTATGGTAAAGAGAAACCAGTATCAATAAAGTTTCCATGGAATAGTGCCACTGCAATAAAGCAACCAATAAAACAGAAGTATGAAAGATGGTCAGGATTTATAGTTGATGCTGGACTTATCTGTAAACAATAGTTATTCTTGCCTGCATATTCAAATAAGCAATACATTGGATTCACAACTCCATGGGAAAGGAAAAAAAGCCATTCTCTTGCAAGGCCACCACAATCAAGGCCTTCTCCCCTGTTACATATGATCTCCTGCTCAAGTCATATGGTTTTAATGCCTTAATCTGTTGGAAGGAATCTTCAAATAATGTCTGTCAGAACACATTGATCTTTACATGACTCGGTAGTGCATTAGACTGGCACAAGTAATGGAAGTGAGCACGCTTCCACCTAAAGCTGTGCTCGTAAGCAGTCTGTGGACCACCCTTAGGTACTGATGACTTCCCATTGCGAGGATCTTTGAATGTTGTTGTTCTTGTGTTATGATCAACAAAGTACCTAACAGCTTCCCGAGTATACCTAATCTCCCAGACTTCTGGCAGGGGTTCTTCATTAGGTAAGCCTTGAGATCCTGGATCTTCCCACTTGGTTGATTTTGTATTATGATTCACAAAGTAAACTCTGTTGAATCCACTCTTTTATCCCAGCCTGGTGGTAAGGGTCCATAAGGGTCATTTTCTGCAGCTAACATTGAAGCCGACTAGAGGTATCATTGGTTGAATTGTTGCATAAGCTCCCTGCAATTGATTCTGCTAGACTGCCACTGTTCAAAATTTTCAACAGATTCCATGGTAGGTCGCTGCCAGGTTGTTGTTCTGGTGTTATGATCCACACAATAAACTTGTCCACGATCATCAACTCTTCTTTCCCAACCTAGAGGCAAAGGTTGTGGTCTTTCCCATGTAGTAGTTCAAGTATCATGATCCACATAATAGGTTCTACCACGAGGATCTTTTCTCTGTTCCCACCCTGATGGCAAAGATTCTGGGTTGGTGTTTCCAGACTGTGGCTGCAGAGGTTCTACACACCCCTCTGGCTGCCTTACTTTGTCAACAACAGAATTATTTCTAGAATCACAGTCATGGTCTATGAGTCTCCAAGCTTCTGGTCCCACTTCAGCACTGGCAGAGGGAATACATTCACTGTGTTCTGAGGATGCTGGGGGCTCCTGTACAGGAGGCTCTTGTGTGGCTGTGCCAGGGCAATTGGAAGTTGAGGTGGTGTCTTCAGATGGTAGTGACGTCCCTATGGTTGAAGTAGTATAAGCTAGGACAGATGATGACTCTCCATTAACCGTGTCACTAGTGGGCTCAGACGAGAGTGGTTTTGGAGTTAGAGCATTTTGGGTCTTGCAGCAACCTGAGACAGGGATGAAGGTGTGTTTTCTCCATTAACTACATGTGAACAGCATGAATTGGGAACAGCAATATGTGTTGATACATGATTATCAATTCTGATAGTACCTTCAACAGCCACCCTGGGAGTTGTCCTTGTTGCAGTGTCTCCATTTCTCATGTAACGCATCACCATTTTGCTGAATTTCTATGGGTGGTGAGGAGCTTCGGTTTGTTAAAGTTTCTTGCTCAGTCACTAATCCATCAAGGTCAGCTATCAGTTCCCCAGTTTGCGCTATTCCATCCTTGTTTCCCAAGGAAAGTTTAATTGTTCTTTTACCTTTTCTAATTTTCTGTTGTGTGTTAACAGCATTTGTTTCAAGTCCACTGTTGCTTTTCCTAATAGAGCATCTGCCTTTAAAGTGTGGTGACGCCAAACTGGAAACTCCAAGGTGGTACAGTCACATAATGGAAATGTTCGTTCCATTTTGGATTAGAAGAACTACTGGATTTTGCTGTTTTCTTAATTTCTCAATGTACAATGACTTCAGTATATATTGCTGGTCCAAACCAGTTCTCTCTCTCTCTCTCTCTCTCTCTCTCTCTCTCTCTCTCTCTCTCTCTTATAGTTTGGTACTAGAAACCGTTACCTTTAACTGTAACCTTCCGCTGTGGTTATCACTAATGTCAGACCTTGGTGAAGCAGTGGCCATGTCCCAAAATTCACCTTGACTTGTGTATCAGGAATTGTGCCAGACACTGAGGATACAAGGATGAGTAAGACAAGATGATTTCTTCTGACAAGGAGCTCATAGGTGAGGAGACAGCCCTGTGTGAAGCTGTGGCTCCCGGGCCTGCAGCCACCATGGAGGTGGTGCCTGCTCAGCCCTCTGTGCCCAAGATTGCCGTTTCCCAGCAGGCGTTGGCCAGGCAGCCCAGGCTGCCCACAGACACTTGGATCCAGCATGCCAAGTGTGTAGACACCAGCCCCCTCCCCCCAACCTGCACCTCCCTTCCTAGGGAGCATGCAGCGTACTTGTGAAGCCATGCACGGGCAAGCCTCCCCTCTGGGGTGCTCCGGGCCTCATGTCCAGACCTACATGATTAATTTTTTATTGGCCCAAATTTGAAGTCAGACATGCTTTCTTTAAATATCCTGCATCATTCACTGTTTCTCATTTAGCAACAGTTTCCTGTAATCAAACTTCTAAGTGGATTTTTCTTATAGACGATTGTGTTTTTTTCATCCTGACCCATCTGAGTGCCAAGGACTCCAGGGGCTCAGGTTCACCTTCACCCAGTGTCTTGGTGACATCTACTTAGTGAGTGGAATCCCAGCCTCTCCAGGAAAACGTCACGCCTCAGGAGGGTTAGGATAGGGAAATCAGAGTAGGGGAAAGCACAGAGATAGGAAGGAAACAGGTGGCAGAGGCAGAGAGGGGAAGGGAGGAGGAAGCTGCTTGAAGGGACCAGGAAAGCAATCACCAAGCCTGTGCCAGTTTACCTCAAAGCAGAATTTTGGGAAGGAAAGGGAAAGGAGTTGTTTTGATTTTTATTTTTTTAGCACTCTTTTTTCATTTTTTTAGTGCACCATATTGCAAACTTGTTAAATGTTCCTTTTATAAAATATTATTTAATTTTGGATGTCAGTGCTCACGCAAGCACAGGACAGTAAATATGTACACATTGACTAGATCTGGCCTGCTTCCTTGTGCAGTCTGCTGAACAGGATAGCTCTAGGGTACTGTGTCTCTGTGGCTGTTAGTGAGAGTCTGGGAAAACCTAGAGCATTAAGTGTGCTGGAAAACAAGGACCTGAAGAAGGGGAGGGAGACTGGGGCTTCAAGCGGTACACAGACAGGCAGAGGTCTCTCCTTGAGAATGGATCGGGTGTGTGGTTTAGTGTGGGAGAACCTGAGATCTGGTGCCCAACAGTGTTGTGTAAAGGGGCCCAGTGGGCACAGGGATGAGCGCCGAGCTCACAGCTGGCAGCTCCCTTTCCGTGCCAGGCTGCAGCGTTACTCCAGGGTCTTTCCTGAACACCAGGTCCATGTTGAGTTTACCATGTGTCCTATGATGCCTCCCTTTCCCCCGTGTGTTCACCTGGATTTAAAACCCTAAAACACAGATCATATCTGATACACTTTATACTTCAACACTTGATGAAAGTCCCTAAAAGTACTTTTGAGGTAAGTCCTCGGGGTGTCATGGTGTGCATCTCAGGGGTCCTACCAACCTGAGACGGTCAATGTTCACACAGAGTTGAGGATGCAGAGCTGGTGATCTCTCGAATAGAGTCTTCTCTTCCTGACCTTTGCCCTTCAGAAGAATACTTGGGGTCCCAGAAACGTGAGTCCGACGGCTTTCTGCTCACACTGTGGAACTCACCTGAATGTTTCTCTCACAGATGCATACTCTTTTAGTTGCAACTTGATCATCAAGAAAGCAGAACATCTCTGGTGTGTAGCACAGTGCTCAGTGGATGGAATATCTTTCCTTCAGTTTGATAACATCAATAAGACCACACCTTCAGGTAACCTGGGGAACATGGCTAACGCCACTGAAGTGCGGAGGTGTTTGACCCAACATCTGGAAGATTTGGGCTGGGAGTTAAGGAGCAAGATGGAGAATCTCAGGACCACTGGTAAGTGTGGGATCGAGTACAGAAGCAGAGACGTTGTCAGGAAAGGAAGGGGAGAGGGCATGTGGGAATGTGATGGTGAGTGTATTTGTATGAAGGAGCTGAGCACTGACCCAACCTTGGAGGCACAGGGTACACAATGGCTAAGAAAGAGCAAGTCGTGTGGAAATGATCCTGGCACCTAAGCTTTTGGAGGAATACGTGACCTTGGAGGAGGCGATGGATGGAAGTGAAGAATGATGGTTTTGTCTGTGACTTTCAGGGTACGCCACTTTACAGGCCACCATGCTTTCTCAGCACAGCCACGGACAAATCCTTAGTGCCTGCTGGCTATTCAACATCAGTGAAAAGCACTTCTTTACCTTAGACACAATGACTAAGAGCTGGAGACCGACTAATGCTACTATTGTGAATGAATGGAAAGATGATGGGAATTTAATGAATCATCTGAATTTCTTCATAGTAGAATGCAGTCAGAAACTCAGTGTATACTTAAAGCAGAACAAGGAAAAGCCAAGTAAGTATTACCTAGATCATCAGAAGGCAGTTCATCGAATTTGATGGACTGAGTGAGTGATGTCTGGGTAGTGTTCCTGTCTGGAGAGACAGTGATGACTATGGGGCATTCTCATTCCTTCTCATTCCCTATAGACCAGTGGTCCGGGCTCTACATGTCCTGCTAATGAGCCCCAAGTCTGCATCATTGGAAACTTTCAACCTTTTCATCTTCAGGTAGAGCTGCCCTTCCACCAGCTCCACCATCACTCCTAAAGGATTTATTATCTTATTAAACTCCACCAATGATGCCAACTATCATAAGTTCTAATCACAGTAAATATGGCACTTTTTTATAGTTCAATGGACATGTGCTTTATTTGGTAGTAAGATAAACTCTGTAAGGACATCTTACACACACATCCTATTCATCTTTCTAGCCAGGGTCTGGAAAAAAAGTTATCCACATGAGTTCCTTGTGCTGCCCAGAGAGACAGAGGGTTAATGATGGAGGTGTGTTGTTTCTTTTTTTCTTTTTCTTTTTTTTAAGCCATATCCATATTCTTTTTCTGTTCTTTTTTCTTTACAATATGTAATTTTCTCAAGACATTTTTATTTTTTTGTCAGTACACCAGGAATGTGGGGGAAAATGATTTCATATACTTATGAATATGAATATAGAAAAGATAAATCTTTCTCCTCTAAATTCTCTTCATGCCTTCTACTGACAAAGTTTACCTTGGTACAAACTGAAATGACAGTACTATTTAAAGGTACCACAGCAATTTTACAGAAAAGGCAGTTCAGTAAATTTGTACAAAAGTTGCAGTAAGCTGATTCTAATAGAATTCACAGTTATGACATCTATGTAAAACAATGCTGTTATGATCACGTAATTGCAACATTTAAATTTGCATTCTTTCCATTAACATTCACGGTTTGACACGGAATCGCTAATAGATACAAAAGAGACTATTATGTGCACACAGCATATAATCTACCTGCCTTCATTGAATTAATACATTTTCTTTTTGTTTGGTAACTAGGATATATCACTCCAAAAAATAGCTAACTACTTTTCCTTCTGTAGTAAAAAAATAAGTCCTTTGGTGTGAGAAGTTTTAAACAATGGATCCAATTTAAATGTTTCAGGGCAAGAGATTTAATAGAACACTCCAGAAACACACACACACACACACACACACACACACACAAACAGACATACAACTCAACTCTAGTCCTTAAGAGCAGAAAGCACTCTTGCCCAAAGAAGCGTCTCTCCAACCACCCAGTACACATTTTCTAATGACATTTTTTTTTAAATATAAGTAAAGGAAGATAAGACCCATATTTATGAATGAAAAGACATGATACAAAAGTGCCTTTTCTCTCAAAATTTCATTGATATCCAACCTCAAATTAACAGTGCTATTTTATAAATTGACAGAAACTCTAAGGTTGATCGAGAAAATTAATGCATGCATGTGAATTAAAAGGGGAATGAACAGTGAAAGGAATGAAATTTGACATCTATTAAACTCACTAATCTTTATACAAAAATAATCAGAAATAGAAACATTGGGTTCCCAGAGCAGAATTATGCTGTGTGTTAGTGTGTAGATATGTGCACACACATGGTTATCTAGGTGTGTCTCTACTCTATGAAAAAAGAGGCATCCTAATCATTTTTATGAGAAATGCAGAACTTATGCTCAATTATTCAAAATAAACGTGGTTACATATCTATCAATACCAAAATCAGTTCCATGTAAGTTATGTGATAAACTAAAAAGCCAATCGTTAAAAATTAATATACATTCAGAAGCGCATATTGGTAAAAAATATTTTTGAGGCAAGAATAGTTTCAAGTAACTGCTACTTGTTTACATCACAGAATGTAAGTTTTTACATCTTATGGAAATAGTGGAATAAGTGGATATTTTGTATCATGCAAAGTACGAAATAGAACTTGGGGAAAAGTAATAAAAATGATTAATGTTTGGATTCTTTTGTTCCTATCTCGAATTTTCTAAAGATTTTTGGGTTTTCTGTTTTGTTTGGTTTGTTTTTTACAGTGATCAGTGGTCCTGATCACTGTCCCTTCCTGGTTACCCCCTCCCACAATTTAGGGTCTTACTGAGAATTAAGTATGTTAGAAACATCAGAACATTATGAGCAAGACCTATTCCTCTACCTTAAGCCTAGAAAACAACGGAGCTTTTCCGTTTCACTCAATCTGCAGGCAGAAGCGGAGAACATGCCATCCCATGACATGGGAACTGCCCTGCATGGGACCAACAGCTCTGAGTGCCAAGTGTCCGAGTCCATCCTGCTGGGAATCCCAGTCCCTCCTGAGTTCCAGCCCTGGGGCTCCTTGTCCATGGCTCTGTCCATGGCTCTGCTTTACATTGTAGCTCTTGGTGCTCATCTCCTTATCTTGATCACCATCTCCTTTTTTGATTATTTTAAGGATCAACAATAAAGGGGCTGGATACCACCCAGCGAACATATGCCCCTCAGATTCATCCTACAGCTAATGTCAACCCACTCCCGTCTGGCATCCAGGGTCTGAGTATCACCTGCACAGTGATTCTGTGTATAGTAGTACCATCAGTAATCATCACACTCATTTTTGCATTCTCTTGGGGTATCAAGAAGCTGAAGAGAAAAATAGGTAAGGGGTGGACTGGGCTCTCACTCTTTTTTCTTGGTCTTATTAGTTGGGTAAGGACGTAGGAGATGGGTCCCAAACGTCTTAAAGCCCGTCCACCACAGTGGCTGTCTGTCCACTCAAATGATACCCCTTCTCACTCCTCAGTAATGTTGGAGGAGATTATTGTTGGGCACAGGAGGCAGGCAGAGTCCGCACACCTTGGTAGTCAGAGGAAGGATGGAACAGGAAAGTCCTTATGAGAAGACAGAGAATCCAAGTTCCAAGGATCCAAATACCATACAAGAAAAACTGAAATGAGGTGTGTCTCCTCATATCTAACATAACCTTCCCCTAGACTGTGATTAAAGTCCATTTCCCTTTTGCCGATGGCATGATCCAGTGTAAAACTTCTCATACCTAAAGCCAAGTCTGTACATTAGTAGCCACTGGCTAAGGACAGCCCTTAGGACAAAATGATCAGAATGAGCAGACTATTCAAGGAGTTGTCACTGAGGGACAGTCCTGTAATCCCAGCACTCAGGAGGCTGATGCAGAAGGATTACCATGTTCAAGGTCAGCCTGAGCAGCATAGTCACATGTTGTCCAAAGATCAAAGGAAATAACAAATCCATTCCTTTATTTTGTTTACTCTTCTTATCCATAATTCAGTGCATGTGGAACAATGATTCCAGTGTCTCTGTCCTCTGAAGTTGACGTCACTTGTGTCTATGCAGGTGAAGTGACCCGAGTGCCCACTGCTCTCATTGTTAGCTTCTGTCATACTCTGCCTAGAGTCAAAATATGGACTTGTGATGGGGACTGCCAATGCATTCACTATTTCATATTTTTTAAAAATTTTACTTATGAGCACAGATTGATGAATGTAATATCAAGGGCATATCAGATATTAAAGTCAATATAATAATTTTTTAAAATTTTTATTTTCTATATTCTATGTTTACATTCCAAAGGCTTTCCCATTTCCCAGTTCCCCCCCTCCCTATGTCCCATAATTCCTCTTCCCCCCAACTATTCCCCAATCATTCCCCCTCACCCCACGGTTTCTCTACAAAACTGGATGCAATCTTTACAGGCCCAGGGTCCTCTCCTTTCTTCTTCTTGGGAATCATTTGACTTGCTAATTGTGCCTTGAGTATTTAGGGCTTCTGGGCTCATTAATATCCACTTATCAGTGATTGCATTTCATGTGTATTTTTTGTGACTGGGTTAGCTCACTCAGGATGATATTTTCCAGGTCTAACCATTTACCTACAAATTGCATGAATTCATTATTTTTAATTGCTGAGTAGCATTCCATTGTATAAATATACCACATTTTCTGTATCCATTCCTCCTTTGAGGGATATTTGGGCTCCTTCCAATTTCTGGCTATTATAAACAAGGCTGCTATAAACATAGTGGAGCATGTGTCTTTATTGTATGCAGGGGAATCCTCTGGGTATATGCCCAGAAGTGGTATGCCAGGATCCTCTGGAAGGGACATGCCCAATTTTCTGAGGAACCACTACACTGATTTCCAGAGCGGTTTTACCATTTTGCAATCCCACCAACAGTGGAGGAGTGTTCCTCTTTCTCCACATCCTCGCCAGCACTTGTTGTCTCTTGAGTTTTTAATCTTAGCCATTCTGACTGGGGTGAGGTGGAATCTCAGGGTTGTTTTGATTTGCATTTCTCTGATGACTAATGATGTTGAACATCTCTTAAGGTGTTTCTCGGCCATCCGAATTTATCTGGTGAAAATTCTTTGTTTAGCTCTGTACCCCATTTTTTGATAGGGTTATTTGGTTCTTTGGGGTCTAACTTCTTGAGTTCTTTGTATATATTGGATATTAGCCCTCTGTCGGATGTGGGGTAGGTGAAGATCTTTTCCCACTTTGTTGGTTGTTGTTTTGTCCTTCTGACAGTGTCCTTTGCCTTGCAGAAAGAAGCTATTGGTGTTCTGTTCAGGAACTTTCCCCCTGTGCCTATGTCCTCCAGGGTCTTCCCCAGTTTCTTTTCTAATAGTTTCAGTGTGTCTGGTTTTATGTGGAGGTCCTTGATCCACTTGGAGTTGATCTTATTGCAAAGAGATCAGAGTGGGTCAATTCGCATTCTTCTGCATGTTGACCTCCACTTGAACCAGCACCATTTGTTGAAGAGGCTATCTTTATTCCACTGGATGGTTGTGGCTCCTTTATCAAAGATCAAGTGACCATAAGTCTGTGGGTTAATTTCTGGGTCTTCAATCCTATTCCGTTGATCCACTTGCCTGTTGCTGTACTAATACCATGCAGTTTTTTTTTTTTGGAAGAATTTTTATTGATCCTTGTTTTTAAAATAACTCTTATTCTTGCTTTTATCTACCTGGTTAAGGATTTTCTACATATTTCTTTTTTTTTTCTTTCTTTCTTTTTTTTTTAATTTTTTTTTATTTTCTATATTCTATGTTTACATTCCAAAGGCTTTCCCATTTCCCAGTTCCCACCCACCATAGTTCCCATAGTTCCTCTCCCCCCCAACTGTTCCCCAATCATTCCCCCTCCCCCCTCGGTTTCTTTACTAAACTGGATGCAATCTTTACAGGCCCAGGGTCCTCTCCTTTCTTCTTCTTGGGAATCATTTGACTTGCTATTTGTGTCTTAAGTATTTAGGGCTTCTGGGTTCATTAATATCCACTTATCAGTGATTGCATTTCATGTGCATTCTTTTGTGATTGGGTTAATTCACTCAGGATGATATTTTCCAGGTCTAACCATTTACCTTCAAATTGCATGAATTCATTATTTTTAATTGCTGAGTAGTATTCCATTGTATAAATATACCACATTTTCTGTATCCATTCCTCCTTTGAGGGATATTTGGGCTCCTTCCAATTTCTGGCTATTATAAACAAGGCTGCTATAAACATAGTGGAGCATGTGTCCTTATTGCATGCAGGGGAATCCTCTGGGTATATGCCCAGGAGTGGTATGCCAGGGTCCTCTGGAAGTGACATGCCCATTTTTCTGAGGAACCGCCAAACTGATTTCCAGAGCGGTTTTACCATTTTGCAATCCCACCAACAGTGGAGGAGTGTTCCTCTTTCTCCACATCCTCGCCAGCACTTGCAGTTTTTAACACAATTGCTCTGTATTACTGCTTGAGGTCAGGGATATTGATTCCCCCAGAAGTCCTTTTATTGTTGAGAATAGTTTTAGCTATCCTGGGTTTTTTGTTGCTCCAGATGCATTTGAGAATTGCTCTTTCTAGATCTATAAAGAATTGAGTTGGGATTTTGATGGGGATCTCATTGAATCTGTATATTGCTTTTGGCAAGATGGCCATTTTTACTATATTGATCCTGCCAATCCAGGAGGAAGAAATATTTTTCCGTCTTCTGAGGTCTTCTTCGATTTCTTTCTTCAAAGACTTGAAGTTCCTTTCATACAGATCTTTCCCTTGTTTGGTTAGAGTTACGCCAAGGTACTTTATGTTGTTTGTGGCTATTGTGAAGGGTGTTATTTCCCTAACTTCTTTCTCAGCCTGCTTATCCTTTGAGTACAAGAAGGCTACTGATTTGCTTGAGTTAATTGTATAACCAGCCACTTTGCTGAAGTTGTTTATCAGCTGTAGAAGTTCTCTGATGGAGTTTTTTGGGTCACTTAAGTAAACTATCATATCATCTGTCAATATAATAATTTTTAATAACTTTTATTGCATAAAATATGTGTAATCTTCCTGTATATTTCTGCAGACCTACAATTCCAGTATGTGGAAAGCTGTAGCAGGAGAATTGCCACAAGAATCCAAGCCTGTTGTTGATTACATTCTAAGCTTAGGGACAGCTTGGGGGATAAAAAGAAAATTTGTCTCTTAAAAACAAAGAAAGAAAGAAACAAAAAAATGAGTGCTAAAAGGTCCAGCAAAGACAGAAACGCAGTTATATTTTGCTGTCCTTTTATATTTGCTTATGTTTTCATGTTTTCTGATTTCTTTATGTTTCATTTTTTATTCACAACTTTTGTGTGTTAAACTTACAGCTCCAGAGACAACTGAAACCTGTCTTAACTGAGGTTTTGGTGGAAAAAAGATGTAGAGAGAAAAATGAAGGAGCAAAGGATTGGGCATGGTCTGTGATGTGGGGGAGTGTCTGAGAAAGGAAGTAGAGTGGGGTGCTGCTGCTGGGTGCTGAGGAGCACACTGTAATCCACACCCCTTTTTATCACAGGTGCTCCCTGCTGCTCCTCTTTCTCTGTAGTCTGATCTGCAGTCCTCATCAAAAGCTGTGTTGGGTGATTCTTGAACACTACCTGTGCATCTTCAGCAAAGGAAGCAAACGTATTTCTGATGGCATCTCTGAAATCTATTTTGTTGACTTTGGAACAGACTGGTGGGAAGCCATGAGACTGATGGGTGTCAGAGTTGTAAAATGGTGTATTCTGGACCTAACTTGGATATTTTTACTGATGAAGAATATGTTTTTTTTGCACAAAATCAAGCTAGCCAAATCCTTGGCATAGATGATCTCTAGGATCCTCTGCATATTGTGGAACCAGTGGTAGCTGATAGCAGCTGGATAAGGGAGAGGATGATCTTTTGTTTAAGATATGACCACTGAGCCAGACGATGGCAACACACATACATTTAATCCCAGCACCCAGGAGGCAGAGGCAGGTAGATATCTGGGTTTGAGACCAGTGGGTCCCGGGACAGCGAGGGCTGCACAGAAAAACCCTGTTTCAGGGGCAAAAGTAAAGAAAGAGAGGAAGAAAGAAAGAAAAGAAAGAAAGAAAGGAAGGAAGGAAGGAAGGAAAGAAGGAAGGAAGGAAGGAAGAAAAAGAAAAGAAAAAAGAGAGAAGAAAGGAAGGAAAAGAAAAAAGAAATGAAAGAGGAAAGAAAGATGTGACCACTAATAGTTTTCCAATGTTGCTGTAGATGGCCCTGTGCCCACACACCTATGACCAGCAGCAACTGGACTTAGTGGGTTGTAAGGAATATTGTAGGCACAGTATGCGAAACTTTAGTCCCAGAAGGCCAGGGTGCAGCTTAATTTGGTAGCCAAACTTGGCAGTGCCTGTCAGCAGTCATCTACAAAAGGATAGAAGCATGCAAGTGATGTTTTGGAGATAACACATGTTTTTGCTTGGTCTTCAATGCTTAATTCTGATTTGCAGGGCTTTTAGAAATCTCAAGATTGATTCTTGCAGCTGATATGCCTTTACTGCCATTATTAAATTAAAATAATAATTCCTGGGGATGAGTTCACTCTATTGGTCAGTCGTTCTGAAGATCTACAAAGATGTACTCTCTTGCAGCAATGCCATGTAGACAAATTGATGGTTTCCATAATTCCTAATGATGATTCTATAAAATTCCTTAACTTATACAAGAAAAATTTGAGCCCTCTATAATATAGGCTGCAGTTAGGGCTCTCTAAATCTTCATGTGTTGTGAGTGAATTGCACTAAGGTAGAAAGCAGAAGTAAAACAGATTTATGATGAGGAAAATAGTCTTTCAGAACTGTTTGTGGAAACATCTGGTAACTAGAGGTCAACAAAAGGAATGAACAGTTTCTTGTAGGTTCAAAGACAGAAGATAAAATATTGACTGTATTCATCTGTAAAAACCCTAAAAACCATTGAGATGCTAGGCAGATGATTTTCCTCTTGATGAAACCATGCTAACTTAGACAGAAGAACTATTGTTTGAAACTTTTAATGAACCTGCAAAGCTAGTGAAAGATAACACCTGTTTAATTAGACAACTAGTTTTAATGGAAACAAATGTAAACATCTCTGTTGTAACTTCTTATTCAATTTATGATTTGAGGTTGTTTGAACTTGTGAACTTTTGAATAAAGATGCAAGAATACCATGTGATCATGTATCCTAAAAAAGTGCAAGAACTAAAAACTATGCCAATAAGAGAGCAGAGCAGAGAGAACAGGCAGGTCTCTTGCATACCATGAGACTGCTCTTTACTTAGGAGCTTTTTCTTTAAGGACTTTTATACTAAGAGAAATACAAAGGTAGGAGCCTTTTCTTTCTCTGAGCAATAAACTTTGGATCTTATTTTTCATCAAAACTGGCTGAGTTCTTTTTGTGCTGCTATTTGCTCAATGAAACCTCCTCGTGGAGGGGCTGCTGCTCATACTTGTATATCTGTCTGTCTGTCTGTCTGTCTGTCTGTCTGTCTGTCTGTCTGTGTATAATTAGGCATGAATACTTGTGGAGTTGATGAGACAGGTGGTCAGGCCCAACGTGTCTGTGTGTATGAATGTCTATGTGCCTATGGATATTTGCTCATGTAAAAGTGCTTCTTTCTGTGAGAATGACTGTTTTTTCCTGGTTCGTTAAAATTGATTGCTCCAAGCCAACCCCTTGCCTGGCTAGTGAGAGTCTGGGCCTCCCAGCAAGAGAGAAAGGAGCCTTAGCAATAAACCCTCTATTGAATTCCTTGTTGCTATATAGCCTATGTTAATAGCCTGAAATTATAAAGTAAATCATAAGAAAGGTAGTTAACTTCCCTAGCACTTCATGAAGCACAGAACAGGTTAATGAAGCACAGTACAGTAAGAAAGAGTTAAATTTCCTACAAGGCCGGAGATCCTCAGGCTTTGGCCTATGTGCAATGCTGTGTCCCCCTTCAGCATCTGTCCTAAGGCCAGGCAGGGCCCTGGCAAGTGCCATCAATGTGGTGCTGGCTTTAGAGTCATGATGAGCACAGAAGTAAGGAGGTCACAGGATCTTCCTTGGAGATTAACGAGAGTTGTTGAAGCCAAGTATTTTACAGGGATGGGAGACTGTTGCTAGGTCACTGCACTCAACTGTGAAATTAAGGCCTGGATTGCACTGGCGATGCCAACATGTTAGAGATGCCTGAGCCATGAGACTGCTGCCTAAAAAACTACAGAGAGAATGTTGAGAAAGAGGGTACACCAAGAAACCTACAAGAGAGACAGGGGGAGGGAGGCTATGGCACGCTGTAAAGCCATGAGGACAGAGTCATCCAAGCTCTCTCGCATCAGACATGGCACTAAAGGATTTGGAGATATTCCTGCTGGGTTTCAGTCTTGCTTTGTCCTAGTATTTCCTCATCATGCCCCAGTTTCTCATTTTTTTTAATGGTAATGTACATTCTGTGTTGTTGGAAGTATGTAAATGTTCTTTTGCTTTGATAGTGGTTTACTATTAATAAATTGCCTTGAGTCTCAGAAGAGACTGTGCTTTGAAACAGTACTAAGACTGTGAAGGACCACAGGGACTGTTGATGTTGGATTAAGTGCATTAAATGCTTATGACATGGTGGGGGTCCCCGCAAGCTCTGCTGCTGCCAGGAATGTGACCTGGGTGAGGTAAGAAGGGAACGCAGGATTTCCAGTTTGATCTGCCCGGGGCACAGCTGGCAGAGGTAAGTTGTGCATGGTTCCATGACCTTCACTGTCTGGCTCTGAGCTTGTTCTTTGGTTCCACGGAGGCTTGCAGGATTCCAAGAATATTCTGCTTCCTTGTGGAGGCCTCTGGGGCCCCAAGAATAACGAGCTTGGAGGCTTGTCCCACTAATCCCTTCCCAGTTTGGTCTGCCTGGAGCAGTTGGCAGAGGGGAATTGCATAAGTTCCCCTGGTGTCTTAGTTAGGGTTTTACTGCTGTGAACAGACACCATGACCCATGCAAGTTTTATAAAAGACAACATTTAATTGGGGCTGGCTTACAGGCTCAGAGGTTCAGTCCATTGTCATCAAGGCAGAAACATGGCAGCATCCACGCAGGCATGGTACAGGAAGAGCTGAGAGGTGTACATCTTCATCTGAAGGCTGCTAGTAGAAGACTGACTTCCAGGCAGCCAGGGGGAGGGTCTTAAGCCCACACCCACAGTGACACACCTACTCCAACAAGGCCACACCTCCTAATAGTGCCACTCCCCGGGAAAAGCATATACAAACCATAACATTCCACTCCCTGGCCCCCATAGGCTTGTTCAAACATGAGTCTATGGGGGACATACTTAAACATAGCATAATTCAAAATACATTTAGTCCCACTTCAAAAGTCCTTGTAGTTTATGGCAGTCGTAACAGTGTTAAAAGTCCAAAGTTCAAGATCTCTTCTGAGATTCATTCAATCACTTAACTGTAATCCTCCAAGCAAGACAGGAAACCAGCTGGGCAAAATCCAAACTCAGCATCTCCATGTCTGATGGCAGAGCAGTCTTCAGATATCCAAATCCTTTTTCATCTTTATTGACTTCAACAAGGTTCTTTCTCCTGGGCTTGTCCCACTCCCTGTTAGCAGCTTTCCTTGGCAGGCATCCTGTGGCTCTGGCATCTTTAACATCTTGGGGTCCCCAAGTCAATTTCAGCTTCACAGCTTCTTGTTCCAATGTCTGAGATTCACACATGATCTTCTGTGCATCTCCAAAGAGCTGGTGTCACTTCTCCAGCTCTGCCTTTTGTAGCACTCTAAGTTCAGATTGATCCACTCCACTGCCATTGCTGTTCTTGGTGGTCATCCCATGGTACTGGCATCTCCAATATACTAGGGTCTTCCACTGCAACTATGCTTCACCAAAGCCTCTCATAGGCTCTCTTCATGGTACCAAGTCTCAACTCCTTTGCATGACCCCTTCAGTCCTGGGCTGTCAATTACAACTGAGGGTACACTTTCACCAATGTCCTTCCATGGCCTCTCACAGTACCAAGCCTCAGCTGTTCTTCATGATGCCTTCATGCCTTCAAAACCAGTACCACCTGGATGATTCTTACACATTACCAAGTACAGCTGCAGCATGAGGAACACTTGGCTATCTCTGGAATACAGCTTCTTTGTGCTCCCAGAAAACACTTCCCATATTTCACCTCAGTGATGCTGGTCTTTTCTTAATCACCACTAATTTCTTAGCTCCAGCTAACCAGCATCAATTGTTTCAGTAGTCTCCTTTTTCTCTTGAATATAAAGCCAGAGACACATGGCTGAAGCTGCTGAGTTCTGCTGCTTGCAGGAGCTGGAACATTATCACTAGCTTCCTTTTTCCCAGCTCCTTCACTGCCTAAGTTGGCTGTCCTGAATCTTGCTCCTTAGACTGACTTGGAACTCAAGAGATCTGCATGCCTGTCTCCTAAACACTGGGATTAAAGGTGTGGTCCACCAAGCCTGGATTAAAGTTTTTCTTCACCTAGAATTTACTCTGTTCTAGGCTGGCCTTGAACTCAGAGATCTGCTTATCTTTGCCTCCTGGGATTAAAGGCTTGTACTACCATGCCTGGACCTAAAGTTACCTGGGTGGAATCTTGCCCCAAGGTCGCCACTCCTTTAATTCAATATCCTTGAATTCAGCTCCATTTCACTTCCTGGAGTTCCTTTAATACTCAAACTATATATTTTGTACTTTTCCTTTCTCAGCTTGCTATGTTTGTTCAAAATTCTCTTCATCAGACTTAACCAGAGAACAAAGTCTTTGTTGGGTTTTTTTGAGACTTCCTTTGCAGATGTAATTTATATAAATCTCTTTACCTTAGCCCTAGGCAGTCTCTTCAGACAATGGCAAAAAGCAGTCATGTTCTTCACAAAAACATCACAAAAACAGTTTCTCAGCCACATATTAAAGTTCTTCTCCACTGAAACCTCTTGGGCCATCAAGCCTACACAGTTCAAATGACCCTCAGCACCACTGTCTTCCATATTACTACTAGTCTGGCCCATTAAGCCCCACTTAAAGCATTCCGTGGCTTTCCAAATCCAAAGTCCCAAAATCCACATTCTTCTGAACAAATTCATGGTCAGGCCTATCACAGCAATACCCCAGTCCCTGGTACCAACTTCTGTCTTAGTTAGGGTTTTACTGCTGTGAACAGACACCATGACCCATGCAAGTTTTATAAAAGACAACATTTAATTGGGGCTGGCTTACAGGCTCAGAGGTTCAGTCCATTGTCATCAAGGCAGAAACATGGCAGCATCCACGCAGGCATGGTACAGGAAGAGCTGAGAGGTGTACATCTTCATCTGAAGGCTGCTAGTAGAAGACTGACTTCCAGGCAGCCAGGGGGAGGGTCTTAAGCCCACACCCACAGTGACACACCTACTCCAACAAGGCCACACCTCCTAATAGTGCCACTCCCCGGGAAAAGCATATACAAACCATAACACCTGGCATCCGTTGTCTGGCTCCAGGCTCCCCATTCAGTTTGGTGGAGCCCGGTGGGGCTCTAAGAGCATCCTGCATCTCTGGGGAGGCCTGCAGAGATCCCAAGAACTACCAGCTCAAAACATTTCCCCACCACTCTCTTGTCAGAACTGACCTCGGCCAGTCCTCTAGATGAGATGAGATTTACCGTCATCTGGGGAACAGGAGAAGCTCTGTCAGATGGTATTACTCCTCTCTCCCTGCTCGGTAGCTCTTAACACACTGTGACTTGTTAAGTCCCTGCAGCAATGTCTCACTTCTGAATATCTTATCTCACTGTGACCTGTTCACCTGAGGGAATGAGCTCACTTCAGGATGTCTCCCTGAGGCCCGATGAGCCTTCTGATAGCCCAGGACCAGAGGCCATTCTCTCCCAGGGCCCATGACCATGGTGCATATAACAAATGTAATTTCATGTATAACTATGTGTGTGTATATATATATATATATATATATATATACACACACACATATTGCTAATGAGCATTTTCCATGTCGGCTGATGTTATTCCCACTACGATATAGCTAATGAGACTATTTAACAATACCCCAATTCCAGACAATAGAAGACATCTTTTGAGTTTGTATTCAGGGCTGTTTAGAGAATCCCAAGACATATAGTCTAATTCTGTTGCCCTTGGTTACCACCAGAGTTGGAAGATAAGTTCCTATTGCTTTAGAAACTGGGCCCAGATGCCCCCGAATTGGGACTGAACTCAATTTTTCATGGTTCCAAGAGGTTACACGCAAGCTTCCACAGGAGAGGGACAACCAACAGTCTGACCCAGCTATCAATGTGTATGGGCTACATCAATGACCAGCAGGACACAATAACCCTGTATGTGCAGTGGTGGCATACACCTTGGTAGTAGACAGCAGCTCTTTCACTGAGCTTAAGAAATGCTCAGAAGGAGGGATTCCATGCCTGATACTGGAAACCTTGCTAACTAATCAGTGTTGAGGTCATGTTAGTCTAGGAGAATCTACAACCACTACCTTACAGGGCCAGCATAATCCCTAAGAAGCATCCAAACACATTTGTCCTAAAATTCACAGGTAAGAGTGTCCTTCAACCCCATCAAGGAAGCTTCTCTTTGAAACTGATGGAGGCCACTACAGAAAACCACAACCAATCAACATGCAGAGTTGTGGAGCCCAGACCCGAGGGGTACATCTTCATAACTCTGCCATACCTAATGCTCAGAAAACACTGCAGAAGAGGGGACGTAATTCCAATGTGGTCCCTCAAGAAGAGCAGTCAGTGCTCTTAACCCCTGGGTCAGATCCAGGCCCCATAACCTGCTTTTGATTGGGATAATTTTATGGTTGTAGGCCTTTTCTGAAGGTCTTAGGTTCCAGTGTCACAGAGCTAAGGAGAAAAGTACAGCCATGGTCAGAAGACAGCCATTGTCTTCAACTGGGAGATGGGGGTAAAGGAAGGAGGTGAAGGGGGAGGGGAGAATGACTAGGGAGGGCTGTAGACGAGGGGCTGGAAAAGCAGGAAGTCCTAGTTGTGATCCAGAGGGGCCCAGGAGAAGACTTCCTGCAGGCAGCTAGGAGGAGGGTCTCACTCCAGGCTGGGCAGAGCTGCCAAAGCTCAGCTCCACAGTGAATCTCTTTCTCCAACAAGGCCACACAGTGTCCAAAAAGGTCCCTGTTCCTAATAGCAGTACTTCCCATGGGCGAAGCATACTGAAATCACCACCGAGGGGAACCCAGGAGGGGCAGGTGATTGAGAGGAAGACTGGTGGTGTGGCTGATGAACTCAGGATAAATACATTTTAGGCCTTGGGCCTGAACATTGCCTGGGGCTGGGAGTGGCCTTAGGTTATGCAAGTCTCATTCATAAGTCTGCAGCACCACTTCCTGGAAGCCAGGACTTTGCAGTTTGTGGGCAGCTGTCACCACCCAAGAATCCCCAAACCTTGATCTGAACTGCTCTGAGTCACCTCCCTCCTGGGGAGGGGTTGTTTGGGGCGGGCAGGATGACGACAGAGGGCCAGTGCATTTCATTCCAGTTTGACACGCCCCGGAGGCGGGGCAGCACAGTCATATCTCTCAGCGATCCTCAAGGAGGGAAAAACGAACTACAGAGAACACCAACACTTGCTGGAGGTCACAGTCTGACAGTTTTGTTATTCTTAGAGCAGGATCCCCCGCAGGGTGGCAGAGACTCCTCACCCCTTCTCCTCTCCTCTCTCAGATTACAGCTGTTGCTCAGGGAGGGCATGGCAAAGAACACAGCCAACAAGGTCAGCCTTTCCACGGGAGTTCCACAACTTTTGGTTCTTCTGAGCTGTGTGACCTCCGCGCTGTGGGCTGGTGAGTTTCAATGCTGTAACTGAAGGAGTGGGTGTCGGGGCGGCAGGAGGGAGGCAAGCCTGTTGAATCACAGAGCAGTGTCCTCCATGACATCTCTCTCTCAGAGAGGCTGGCTTGTAAGTGGCTCCTCCCACTTCCAGCATAACAGACGAACTTCAATAGTTACTCTAGGAGGGCCTGCCCAGTAGGAAAAATGAGGAGGGCAAGATGGCAGAGGGAATCCCTGGTGAGGTGCTCAGCCCTCATAGGCTGTCTCAGAGGGCTTCAGAGCTCCTTTGGACTTTGCCATGGAGACTGCCCACACTCTGCTCTGAAGACTGCCTCCCCCTGGTGTTCTTTGCAAGCCTTCAGCCATTCTGGGAACTCTTTGCCCTCAAACGTTCATCCCTACATTTCATGGTATTTCTCCAGCAGATCACAATAGGAGCTTCGAGGAACGAGGCAGTCACAACCATTCGTGTTTTCACATGTTTTACCCTTCATTCTTGTTGTTTTGTTTTAAGGCAGGATTTCATACCATTTCCTAAACTGTAGAATTTGCAAAAATCCCTTCTCTCCCTGTGTCTACCTGCTGGGAGAGAGAAAATGGGTTTTCTTCAGTGAAATGACACTGGGAGTGTCAAGCCTTCCAGGACGATCTCATGCTCAGGAGTAGTTGTCCAATAGATAAGTCATGAATTAGTGTGTGTGTGTGTGTGTGTGTGTGTATTTGTGTGTTTGTGTGCTTTTATTTGGTTATAGTTGGGCGGTTTCTTTTGTTATTTTTTCTTCTATTTGGGTGATATTGAATTTTATTGTGTAAGTTTTGGTCGAGTATAACTTGTAGTATAACTTGTACAAGTATAACTTGCAGTTATACTTCATATTTGGGTTGTTTTTGAGAAAGAACCAAAAGTTGTACGTGTAGGGAAGAGAGAAGAGAGAATCAGTGAGAGCTTGAGGGAGGGAAGATATGATTAAAATATTTTTAAATTTTAAAATGGTTTTAAATAATAAAAAATGTAAAATCTACTTATAAATGCTAGGTATAAACTCAAAGAATGCCATGTATTACATCTAATGCTTGAGAAAAATGCTTTTCTTTCCTTCCAGATCCCCCTGAGCACTAACCAAGTGCTCGACCCCTGAGCTAGGGTCTCCTCATCAGGGTCAGCAAACACCAATAGCTAGAGGTTCTTAGATGGGCTATATAGAGAGAAGCCAGCACGATTCCTCTAAAGCTGCTGAGAGAGAGAAATGACAGGTTTTTAAAAAACGTTTCATGTTCTTGTGGATTTTTCTATTTTCTTCTGTCCTGGGAAGGCAGCGTTCAGACTCCTTTCCATGTCTTTAGTTACTAAAGTCGAGCCACATCTGCGTTGGCCAACCATCTGTCTTCGTCTAAGATCTTTGTGTTCTGTTGGCCATGCCCCCCTTAGGCAGACAGACCCCAGGCAGTTCCTTCCTCCATTATTCTTCAGTGGACCACTGTCCTAGGTGTGACTGCTCCTGACAGTCCACCCTGAGGGGATTTTTCTGTACCTCAGTTGCTGGGACCCAGGAATCCAGTCTCCTAAATTCACCCCCAGGCCTGAGCCATCAGCATCAATCCTGACCTTCTACCAATGCTGGTGTCCTTCTCAGTGGTCATTCTCACTGTGCTTCTCAATATGGCAGACCCCATATCCCACAGAGCAGTGTGGACTCTGCACATTTCCCAGAACTCTTTGCTGTTCCATCCTCTTTGGCACGTGGATGTCTCTGAGATTTTCAACAGCATTCTTCTACTACCGGTCTCAACCATCCTAGGTTTTCTCTGGTACTGGTACTGTTCTGGTACACAAAGCCCTTCCCCAGTGACACACTTCTTCCAATAAGGCCACACCTACACTCAAACAGACACACTGCCTGTCCCTCTCAGGTAGTCCCAAGATCAAGCATTCAAATATTGGAGCTTATGGGGTTCATTCTTACGCAAACCACCACAGTGTCCTTTGTGGCCCCCATAGGCTTGTGGCCTTATCATAATGCGAATATGCATTCAGTCTGGTTTCAAAGGTCTCCACGGTCTATCACAATCTCTACCCCATGTCAAAACTCAGAGTTCAAGGTCTGTTTTGAGACTCATGACACCCTCTTCACAGTAAGCCCTTATAACATTAATATTAAAAGTAGATCCCAAATGTTCAACATAATATGATACAGAATATGTATTTCCACTACAAAAGGGATGGAATAGATCATAGTGCGGAAATACTGGGCCAATGCAAGCTGATCAAACTTCAAACTCTGTATCTCCATGTCTGACGTCAAAAGGAACACCAAATCCTTTCAGCCGTGCTGACTGCAACAGACCTCTGCCCCTTGTTTTGGTTCTCCACCTGTTAGCAGCTCTCCTTGGTAGGGAGGCCATGACTCTGTCATCTTTCTAATCTTGGAGTCTGTAATGAAATCCAGGCCACACCTTCAGAGTGTCACCAATTGTCTCTCTGAGCCTCCATGCAGGGACATCCCTGACACATTCCTGGCCTCATTAGCTTTTCTTATATGTGAATGAAGATTCCACACCCCCTTCTTGTGTCCTTGACTCTAAAGCCAGAACCACATGGCCAAGCTGCCAAAATTTGCTGCTTGCTTAGTCTGGAACCTGGCTTCTCTGATTCAAATACAGTGTCTTCAGCTTTCTGTGTCTGATACTTTGCTTCACTGCTCGGCCATCTTTTTAATTCTTCTTGACAGATTGGAAGCTTAGCTGACTGGAGTCCTTCCCTGAGGCCACGCCTCCTTTCATTCCTTTTAGAGCTGAGCTTGTCTTTACATATTTAGCTGGTTCAGCACTGGACTTTAAATCACCATGACTCACTGCTCCAGTTTAGAAAAGTTTCTTTTAATAAAACGTCTAAGTAGCTTTTTTAAGGACAGTTATTAGGCACTTCATCCTGATCCATCTTAGTGCCAAGTCTGTGACCTTGTATTCATGACCACAAGGCAATTCTCAGCTCTCTGGAGCTCATGTTCCTCCCCCTCCCCTGACCCCTGAACTCTTCTGATACAGTGTACTTAGTGAGAAGGGATCCCAGCCTCTCTGGACAAATTGAAGCCTTTGGAGTGGTAGGTCAGGCAATGCAGAGTGGGGGAAAAAATAAAGATAGGAAGGAAACAGAAAAGGAGGCTGAGAGAAGGGAACAGGAAAGGAGTCCTCAACCTACACCAGTCTACCTCATAGCAGAAGGTTTGAGGAGGGAGAAGCAGGAGGATTGTTTGCTTGATTGTTTGTTTTCAGCATCCCCTTTGCCTTTTTAGTGTAATTATATTGCAAACTTGTTAAAAGTTCCTTTAATAAATTATTATTTAATTTTAGATTCCAGTGCTCACACAAAAAACAGGACAGTAAATGTGCACATGCTTCACTAGGTGATGCAATCTTCCTTGTGCAGTCTGTTGAACAGGATATCTCTAGGGTACTATGCAGTCTTTCGATGTTAGTGAAAGTCTGCGTGACCAGAGGCCCTATGTGTGGTGGGAAACAAGGACCTGAAGAAGGGGAGAGAGATTGGGGCTTCAAGCAGGTCACAGACAGGCAGAGGTCTCTCCTTGAGAATGGATTAGGTGTGTGGTTCAGCGTGGGAGAACCTGAGATCTGATGCCCAACAGTGTTGTGAGAAGGGGCCCAGTGGGCACAGGGATGAGCGCCGAGCTCACAGCTGGCAGCTCCCTTTCCGTGCCAGGCTGCAGCGTTACTCCAGGGTCTTTCCTGAACACCAGGTCCATGTTGAGTTTACCATGTGTCCTGTGATGCCTCCCTTTCCCCTGTGTGTTCAGCTAGATTTTCATCCCCAGGATCATGGATGCTATCTGACATATTTTATACTTCAGTATTAGATAATAGTCACTATAAGCACTTGCAAGATAAATCTCCCTGGTGACTCTATGTGCACTTAACGAGTCCTGCCAACCTAAGACAGTCAAAGATGGCGCAGAACTAAGGAGCCAGAAGCTGCTGGACCTTTTGATTAGAGACTGCTCTTTTTGACCTTATGTCCTGTCAGAGGGATTTTGAGTGTTAGAAAACCGAGACTCCTGTGGTTCTCTGCTCCCTCTTGGACCTCACCTGCATGCTTCTCTCACAGGTACAGACTCTCATCGTTGCGACCTCATTGTCAAATCTGCTACCAAAGCTGGAGAACCTTGGCAGAAAGGATCATGCTCAGTGAATGGAAAGACTCTTTTTCAGTTTAATAACCAGAATCAGGTCACACCTTTTGGTAAAATGACAGTGGAGGAAAATGCCACTGAGGTGTATGCAGATTTGCCTCAAAGTGTGGAAAATATTTTAGAAGTGATGAGGAACCAGCTACGTAACATGGAACCAGAGCCATTCAAGACCACGGGTAAGTATGGGACTGAATGCAAAGGTAGAGGCTATCAGGAAGAACAGAGCACACACAGGAAGGGAACTGTGGAAGTATTTGCATCAAAGAACTGACTATTGACCCAACCTGGAAGTACCTGGTACCTAATGTGCAAGAAACAAGCCAGGGAGGAAAGAATACAGATCCCTAAGTTTGCAGAGAAAGACTGGACCATTGAGGAGGTGATGGTTCTATAAAGGTTTGAAGATGATGGTGTTGTGTGTCTTTTGCAGGTAATCACACCTTGCAGGTCGCTATGGAATCTCGGTATGATGAAGGACAACTCACTTATGCCTTCTGCAACTTCACCATTGATGGACAGTTTTCCTTTAGCTTTAATCCAATTACAAAAACCTGGACAGGGAGTGGTCCTGATGCTAGAAGTATCATGAAGCCATGGGAGGAAAACTTGGAACTAGTACAGGGTCTAGAGAAGCTGTTTAAGGGAGACTTCACTCACTTCTACAATAAATTCTTGACAGTCTGGAGAAAAACACCAAGTAAGTAATTAGGTAGATTATCACAAGGACATGTCCACAGGGTGGGAAAGCCACGGCAACGCACTTGAAATGTCTGATGATTTCCCAATATGGATGAGATCATGTGTGCATAATGGAAGGTCTGATAGGCTGAGTGAGTGATTCATTGGTGGTCTTCCTGTCTGGTGGAGCCAGTGATGACCACAAGGATAGCGCTCTTCCAACTCATCTCCCAATGTTTCTCATTCCCTATAAACCAGTGGTCCAGGCTCTACATGGCCTTCTGATGAGCCCCAAGCCTGTGTGCATCACTGTAAACTTCCAGCCTTTTTTTTTTTTGGTTCCATTAGAGCTGTTCCCTCAGCTTCACTTTTGAAGGTTTCATCTTTCTCTGGTACAATTAAATACCTCCAATTATGCCATCATCCAGAAAGTGCTAACTGCAGTAATATGACCCATTGTTAGGTGGTTCAGTAGACATTTGTTGTCTTTGATAGTGAACCACACTCTGTAAGGACATCTTACACACACATCCTATTCATCTTTCTCTCCAGGGTCTGGAAAATCGTTATCACATGAGTTTCTTGGGCTGCCCTGAGAGAGAAGTTGCCCATGAGGTGTGTTTTTAGTTTTAATTATATTTTTCTCTGATTTATTTTTTTAAAGGATCAACAATAAAGGCCAGGGTCACCCAGCTTACATTTGCCACCCAGACTGTACCCGCAGCGAACAGCACCCATCCTACATCTGGTGCCCAGAGTCAAAACTTGACCTGGGTGGTGATTCTATGTATAGCAGGATTAATCCTCATCACATTGATCACTGAGTCTTTGTGATTGCTATGATGGTGAACAGAAAAGGTAAGGAGAGGCCTGGGCGCTCACTCTTGGTCCTGTTAAGATGAGTCTGACAGGGACACAGGAGACAGGTCCCACAGGTCTGACTGAAGCACTGTCCATCACAGTGGCTCTGTCTACTAGGATGATGTCACAGCTGAGTCCTGTGTCCTGACTCAACAGTGATGTTGGAGATGACAATGGTTGGGCATGGGAGACAGGCAGAGTCAGCATAACTCTGCAGTCCAGAGGAAGGATGCAACAGGAACGCCTTCCTGAGGGGGTAGAGATTCCAAGGACCACGGATGCAAATAAGATACAAGGAAAACAGACATGAGGTGTTCCTTCCTCATAACCAACAAAAGGGTCTCCACAATACCGTGAATAAAGTCTGTTTTCTGTGTATGGATGACATGATCCAACGCAATAATTCTTATAGTTAGGGCAAAGCCTGCACATCAGTAGCTCCCAGCTTATGCCAGCCCTTAAAACAGACAGATCAGAATGGCAGACCATTCAAGGAGTTGTCACTGTGGTTCGGTCCTATAATCCCAGGACTCAGGATCCCATGATGCAGAAGGATCGCAGAGTTCAAGGTTAGCCTGGGCTACATAGTCACATCTTGTCTGAAGAATAAAGAAAAGAAAATCCATTCATTTAACTTGATCACTCTATGTAGCCACAAACCAGTGCATGTGAACTATGACGCCAATGTCTCTGTCCTCTGAAGCTGAAGTCACCTCTGTCTGTCTATGCAGGTGAAGTGTGCCGAGAGCCCACCGCTTTCAGCTTTTGCCATACAGAGTATAAAGTTGAAATGCAGAATTGTGATGAAGAATGCCACTGTTCTACCTATTTTAATATATATGATCAAAAATGCTTCTCTAGGGTCTGGAGAGATGGCTCAGCAGTTAAGAGCACTGACTGCTCTTCCAGAGGTCTTGAGTTCAATTACCAGCAACCACATGGTGGCTCACAACCATCTGTAATGGGGACCCTCTTCTGGTATGTCTGAAGATGGCAACAGTGTACTCACATGAAATAAATAAATCTTAAAAAAATGTTTCTCTATAGGCATAGACTGGTAAAAGATTACATATAATATCATATGACATATTGAATATTTAAGTCAATATATTTTTTTGAAGAACTATTTTTATTGGATATTTTCTTTATTTACATTTCAGAGTTTTCCCCTTTCCAGGTCTCCCCTTCAGAAGCCCCTCTATCCTATTCCCCCTCCCCCTGCCTCTATGAGGGTTCTCCCCCACCCACCCACCCACCCACCCACTCCTGTCTTCCCTCCCTGGTATTACACTACACTGGTGCATCAAACACCCTCAGGCCCAAAGGCCTCTCCTACTACTGTTGTCCAACAAGGCCATTATCTGGCACATATGTGGCTGGAGCCATGGGTCCCTCCATGTATATTTTTTGGTTGGTGGTCCAGTCCCTGGGAGCTCCATGGGGTCTGGACTGTTGACACTGTTGCTCCCCCATGGGGCTGCAAACCCCCTCAGCTCCTTCAGTCCCTTCTCCAGCTCCTCGATCAGGGACCCCACTCTCAGTCCAATGGTTAGCTTTGAGCATCTGCCTCTGTATGCCAGGCCCTGGCATTTTTACAGGGATTCTCAGGAGACAGCCATATCAGGCTTCCATCAGCAAGCACTTCCCAGCATTCAAAATAGCACCTGGGGTTGGTGACTCTATATGGGATGTATTCCCTGGGTGCGTGGGTGGCAGTCTCTGGATGGCCTTTCCTTCACTCTCTGCTCCACGCTTTGTCTCCATATTTCCTCCTGTGAGTATTTTGTTCCCCCTTCTAAGAAGCACTGAAGCACCCACACTTTGGTCTTCCTTCTTCTTGAGTTTCATATTGTCTATGAATTGTATCTTGGGTATTCTGAACTTTTGGATTAATATCCACTTATCAGTGAATACATATCATGTGTGTTCTTTTGGGTCTGTATTACCTCACTCAGGATAATATTTTCAAGTTCCATCCATTTGCTTAAGAATTTCATAAAGTTATTGACTTTAATAGCTGAGTAGTAGTATTACATTGTGTAAAAACACCACATTTTTTGTATCCATTCTTCTGTTGAGGGACATCCGGGTTCTTTCCAACTTCTGGCTATTATAAAATAAGGCTTCTATAAGCATAATGGAGCATGGGTCCTTATTACATGTTGGAGCATCTTCTGGGTATATGCCCAGGAGTGGTATAGCTGGGTCCTCAGGTAATTCTATGTCCAATTTTCTGAGGAACTTCCAGACTGATTTCCAGAGGGGTTGTGTCAGCTTGCAATCCCACCAGCAATGGAGGAATATTCCTCTTTCTCCACATCCTTGCCAGCATCTGCTGTCACTTGAGTTTTTATCTTAGCCATTCTAAGTGTTGTGAGGTAGAATCTCAGGGTTGTTTTGATTTGCATTTTCCTGATGATTAAGGATGTTGAACATTTCTTTAGCTGCCTTTCTGCCATTGGATTTTTCTCAGTTGAGAATTCTGTTTAGCTCTGTACCTCATTTTTTAATAGGGTTATTTGGTTCTCTGGAGTCTAACTTCTTGAGTTCTTTGTATATATTGGATATGAACCCTCTATCAGATGTAGGATTGGTAAAGATCTTTTGGCAATCTGTTGGTTGCCATTTTGTCCTAGTGACAGTGTCTTTTGCCTTATAGAAGCTTTGCAGTTCTGTGAGGTCCCATTTGTTGATTCTTGATCACTATTGCTGGGTAGTACAGTTTGAGTTCAGGGATGGTGGTTCCCCCAAAGTTCTTTTATGGTTGAGAGCATTTTTCGCTATCCTGGGTTTTTTGTTATTCCAGATCAATTTGGAAATTGTTCATTCTAACTCTATGAAGAATTGAGTTGGAATTTTGGTGGGAATTACATTGAATCTGTAGATTGCTTTCAGCAAGAATGCCATTTTTTACTATATTAATCCTGCCAATCCATGAGTATGGGAGATTTTTCCATCTTCTGGGGTCTTCAGTTTCTTTCCTCAGAGACTTGAAGTTCCTGTCATACAGATCTTTCACTTGTTTGGTTAGAGTCACACCAAGATATTTTATATCGTTCATAACTATAATGAAGGGTGTCATTTCTATAATTTCTTCCTCAGCCTGTTTAACTTTTGAGTATAGGAAGGCTACTGATTTGTTTGAGTTAATTTTATATCCAGCTATTTTGGTGAAGTTATTTATCAGCTTTATGAGTTCTGTGGTGGAGTCTTTGGGGTCAGTTAAGTGTACTGTCATATCATCTACAAATAATGATATTTCGACTTCTTCCGTTACAATTTGTATTCCTTTGACTTCCTTTTGTTGTCTAATTGCTCTAGCTAGAACTTCAAGTACTATGTTGAAAAGATATGGAGAGAGGGCAGCCTCGTCTAGTCCCTGATTTTAGTGGGATTGCTTCAAGTTTCTCTCCATTTAGTTTGATGTTGGCTACTGGTTTGCTGTATATTGCTTTTACTATGTTTATGTATGGGCCTTGAATTCCTGATCTTTCCAAGTCTTTTAACATGAAGTGATATTGAATTTTATCAAATGCTTTTTCAACATTTAAGGAAATGATCATGTGTTTTTTCTTTGGGTTTGTTTATATAGTGGATTACATTGATTGATTTTCACATATTGAACCATCCCTGCATCCCTGGGATGAAGCCTGCTTGATTGTGGTGTATGATCATTTTGATGTGTTCTTGGATTCAGTTTGTGAGAATTTTATTGAGTATTTTTGCATCAGTATTCATATAGGAAATTGGTCTGGAGTTTCTTTCTTCGTTGGTTCTTTATGAGGTTTTGGTATCAGTGTAACTGTGGTTTCATAGAATAAATTGGATACTGTTCCTTCTGTTTCTATTTTGTGGAATAGTTTTAAAAGTATTGGTATAGAGGAGTGGAGCCGGCAGCTGGAAAAGACTGAGCTGCTGTAGCTGCTGGGTCACTGGAGCCAGCCCTGCTGTTCTCACACCTGAGCTGCAGACAGCCAGGAGCCAGGAGGCTTTGTCTAGTTTCAACCAGGATGCTGGGGCTCCCTCCCTTCCTCCCTTGCTCTTGTTTTCCCATGAGGCTGTTTTGTTTTTGTTTTTGTTTTTGTTTTTTTTTGTTTTTTTTGTTTTTTTTGTTTTTTGTTGGATGAGCAAAATTATATTATAGAGTATACATAGAGTTGGGACACAAATTGTGAACATTTTGTGTAAGCTCCAAATTCAACTCATTTAATTGAAGTTACAGATAAAAGCTTCAAACTGCATTAGTAGTTTGGATTTAAAGTCTGTCATTTCAAATTACATTGCTTGAGAAAATTGAAACACTTTAGTTGTTCAATGACAATTTTGTTTCCTTTGGAAGGTATTGATATTAGATCACATTTATTTATTAACGGAACCACTAACAATGCAAGAGTATAATTTTAAGAATCGACAATTTAAAAGGTTGCTATTATTTTCATAAAATATGTATTTACAATTAGATTAATAAGTTACTGCTATTAATCTTCAGGCTGCAGGATAGATTATCCCCCTTATATTTTAATGTGGTTTTTTTGGGAGAATATGTGAAGATTTAATGTAGGGGCTTGTGCAGAAATCCCAATGGTGTAGACCAGTGGCGATGAATCTAGGAGTTTACCAACTGAGACATTTTTCAATTTCTTTCTTATAGTCTTTGCTGGGAACTGAAAAAAAAAAAAACAAATAAAACAAAAACCGCTTCAGTGAGACTTGACAATAACTCTGGTGCAAGTGTGGTAGCTATGGACAACAAAACAGAGCAAGCTATGGATCTGGTGAAAAGCCATTTGATGTATGCAGGTAGAGAGGAAGTGAGTGGGGGTTCTGAAGGAGCAGATCAAAGAACTATTAGAGAAAACCTCCCAGCTGGAGCAGGAGAACAATCTGTTGAAGACCCCGGCCAGCCCGGAGCAGCTCTCCCACTTTCAGGCCCAGCTGCAGGCTGGCTTCCCTCCGGTCACACAGTCACAGGGGACCACACAGCCCCCTGCACAGCCAGCATCCCAGTGCTCAGGATCAACCGCATAGCCTGCTCTGCCCCAACAGAAGAACTGGCTGCTGCTGTCTGAACTGAACAGACCCAAGAGATGTGCTAGGGAGAAGCCTCCTCCACAGTCACCCATTTCATTGCTGTCTACGAAAGAGGCGTGAGACTCACACGCTGTTCTTGCTTTCTCCTCCCCAGTATTAAGCACTCATATACGTTTGGCTTGAAGAAATGTACTAGTTGAGTGAATTAAAGGTTAATCAGAGAGTGAGCATGGATGTACCCTGTGCAACGTGGCAGGCGTCTAAGGAATGGTTTAATTGGCGCTGAGGAGCTTGTGCCTTTTCAACCCTCCTCAGATGCCCACCCTGCTTCCAAGAGCTCTGGGGCGCGCCTGCATGGGGCTCAGAAGGTGGGCTGCTCTCCTTCCCTTCAAAGAACTTGAGAGGTCAGAAACAAGACTGCAACGGAGGGGGGAGGAATGGGGTGTGGTGGGGAGGGAAGCAGTCTTTATACAAAACCGACAACTATCACCAAAGCTTATAAAACACAATAGTGCTGTCCCTCTTTTCTATAACATCAGAAGGCACAAAACTATTAGTGACACAATGGTGACAGGTAGCTGGGACCTAGACTATCTTATTATGAAGCTTGTTTCGGTTGTTGTATATTTGTGTATGTAGTGTAATACATTTGTACAATAGAGGACCATAACTACTGTCTAGGTTGTACATATTGAAATTTAGATGTTCCATTGGCTGTCTGAAAAGGTGTGGATTGTCCTTCCTAGAGAGACCTACTTTAAAAACTACTTCATGACAAAAACCACACCTGAAGAAATTTTAAGAATTTGGCACAGTTAGTCACTTTGTGTAATCTGGAATCTAGCTGCTGAGTCTTGCAAAGTAAACTCCCTGTTGAGCGATATCAGTTGAGCTGGTGGTCAGTGGCTAAGGAAGTGGATTTCCCAGTGGGGTTTTCTGCACCGCACCTGTATAGCCATTCTGTGCATGCTCTCCACACAGTCCCCACTGTATTTACCTGTTCTACTTGTCACCTTTCAATAAAGCATATCAAATATTGACACACACACACACACACACACACACACACACAAAGTGTTGGTATTAGGTCTTCTTTGAAGGTCTGATAGAATTCTGCACTAAACCTATCTTGTCCTGGGCATTTTTTGGTTGGGAGAATTTTAATGAATGCTTCTATTTCTATAGGGGTTATGGGACTGTTTAGATGGTTTATCTGCTCCTGAGTTAACTTTGGTATTTGGTATCTGTCTAGAAAATTGTCCATTTCATCCAGATTTTTTAGTTTTGTTGAATATAGTCTTTTGTAGTAGGATCTAATGATTTTTTAAATATCCACAGTTTCTGTTGTTATATTTCCCTTTTCATTTCTGCTTTTGTTAATTTGGACACTGTGTCTGTGTCCTTTGGTTAATCTGGCTAAGGGTTTACTTATGTTGTTGATAAAGAACCAGCTCCTGGTTTGGTTGATTCTTGGTATAGTTCTTTTTGTTTCTACATGGTTGATTTCAGTCCTGAGTTTGATTATTGCCTGCTGTCTTCCTCTTGGGTGCCTTTGCTTCTTTCTGTTCTAGAGTTTTCAGGTGTGCTGTCAAGCTGCTAGTGTAAGCTTTCTCCAGTTTCTTTTTGGAGGCACTCAGAGCTAGGAGTTTTCCTCTTAGAATTGCTTTCATTGTTTCCCTAAAATTTGAGTATGTTGTGCCTTCATTTTCAGTAAATCCTAAACGTTTTTAATTTCTTTCTTTCTTTATTCCTTGACCAAGTTATCATTGAGTGGAGCGTTGTTCAGCTTCCATGTGTATGTGGGATTTCTGTTGTTTTTGTTGCTATTGAAGATTACTCTTACTCCATAGTGATCTGATAGGAGGCATGGGATTATTTGTCTTCTTATATCTGTTGAGGTCTGTTTTGTGACCGATTTTTTTTTTTTTACAGTAAAACCAACACACAGGACCTTTATTACTTTTGCAGGACTGTGAACCACAAAGGCAATAGGACAACCAAAGAAAAGAATTCTTCATTTCGCTGTTTTGAAAGTGCTGATTGAGTCCCTCACAGGGGTGGGAATGGGGTAGTGGGACAGAGGTGGGCAAGAAGCAGAAAAAGGAGCTTTAGGACACAGCCTCCAAGAATATTCCACAAACTGCCTTCCACGAGCTAGGCCCTGCCTCCCACCTTACCACCTCCCAAGGAGGCCATGAAGTGATGAACCTGAGACAGGATTCACTGATAGGGTCAGGGTCTCATTCTTGGAATACTTGCAGACACTCAAGGAGTTGTACTTTACAGGCGCAGCCAAGATTAACCATCATTCAGCTTCACGGTTTCTGTGGACATTAAATTTTTGTTAATACTTCAGGGCATCTAACACAGAGTAAGTAAATCCGCAAAGATTATTGCTGCTGGATTATCAACATGGAGGCTACATGGATCCTTCTAAGCACCCACCTCTGGGATTCCTGAGGGTACCCAGCAAGGCCAAGCTTAGTCTAACAATCTCATCATTCTTACCTGATTATCTTCCTAAGTTGCCTGTTTCCTTAACAATCCATACCCACACCCAACCACACTGAACCAGCTTATCTAATGATTGCCTCACCAACTCCTCTGAAATGTCAATGTTTGCTAAAAGTGGTCTTGTTTGGTTTCTGTTGCCATGACAACCAAAAAGCAGCTCTTAGAAGAAAGGGTCTATTACAGCTTATAGTTCCTAGTCATACTCCACTACTGAGGGATATCAGGGTAAGAAATCAAGCATGACTAATGTAGAAATTATGGAAATAATGGAGGCATGCTGTCCATAAGACAGCCACTCTGACTGGTGTGGGAGAGCCCACAAGGGCTTCACACTATCCAGGAGCAATGTACGGGACTCTTCCACACCCATCACCAATCTAGGCAACCTCTCTGATTGGCTGATCCATTCTGGGCAGTCCCTCAACTGGAATTCCCTCAGATGATCCTAGACTGTGTCAAGATGAAATTAACCGGAACAGAGGGCTGTCTTACCAGAGCGTAGGGATCAATGGGTCCTCAGTATGTTTATTTCACAATTGAACAAATGAACAGGTCACACTGCAGCCGCTGAGCACGCAGCTCTAGGACTCCTGGGATCTTTCAGATCAGCCACTCCCTGCTCTTTAAGGCTCACTCACACTGAGCACCGACTGGCCTCACCTGGTGTCCAAAGCTTTCTCTCTTCTAGAATCTTCTACATGCTGCTGCATTGTCTTGCAGAAACCTTCCCTAGCGTCCTTCACCTGGTCAATACGCCTATGTTCTTTGGATTCTTGCTAGAAGCTTCCTGAGAATAGGAATTATCATCACCCATCTCACTTCCAGTGTCCCTCAGACCCCCTCATCAATACAAGGTAGCCAGCAAGAACAGAAGGCAGTCTCCAGGCCCACAGGCCTTGAGGTGATGCTTTACCCCTTTCTGAGGATCCCACCCATGCTAATCTGTACCTTTGCTAGCCCCAGGGAATGCAAGCCAGGAGTTGGACCTACACCCCTTACATATAATGTAGCAGATGTGCTGATTGGTCTTTATGTGAGTACTCTGATGATTGGAGCAGTAGCTTTTTCTCATCCTTTTGCCCTTCCCCAAACTGTCTATTTGTTTAGGCCTCAGTGTGAGATGATGTACTTAGACCTACTGCAACTGCATGTTCCTGTGGGGTGGTATGCAGAGGGGTGCCTTCCCATGGCGGGGTAAATGAGGGAAGAGGTTTATACGGGTGGGTCTGGGAGATGAGAATTCACAGATGGGGGCATGATAGGGATGCAAAGTGAGTAAATTATATGCATACATACACATACACACATACATACATACTACATACATACATACATACATACATACATGGTTAAGCTAATTCTGTAGTCATTCTGGAAGCTTGGCCTGGGTCTTTCATGTTTGCCTCAAGAATAAAAGGATCTCTTATCCATTTGAGGGAAGGTTGGCCCTGTTTACACGTGGAAGCAACTCTCAGCTCTGTAAAAGGAAATGTGAAAACCATCCACTAAGATAAGTTTTGTTTTGTTTTGTTTTGTTTTTTTTTATCAGATCACACCCTTGGTAGGGACAAAGTGGAAGATGGGTCACAGAGCTCATGCAGAGGGGCCTTGAAGAGAGGCCCAGTGAACTCAGGAAGTGAAAGCATCTTATGGTGACTGGGGTTAAAGAAGAAAGCTCCTTTAATACTGGCAGGAAGTGTTTGATGGGGGAGGGGAGGACAGCTTCTGATTGTTCCCTGAGTTCCTGTACCATGTTCTGCAGCAAAGGTGAGGGAAAGCCCACACCTAGGCAGGGGAAGGAGTGTATCAGGGCCCTGCAGGCTGAGGCTGAGGGGAGGGAGGAAAGCAAAGGGAGGTCAGAGGGAGGGAGACTGGAAAGAAGTGTCAAGCAGAGGGGGGCTGGTGTCAAAGGTGACAAGGTTTGAGCAGGGTTTAGTGGGAGGATCTGCTGGGGTCAAAGGGCAGGTCTCTCACACTGAGGATCCTGTCACACAGCCAGGAAGGCTAAGCCATAAGGATCACAGAATCCTAGCCTGAATCAGCATAGAAAGGTGCCACTGAGGATACAGGTGGTGTGCCATCAGCAAGACAGTGTTCTTAGTATGAGGATGATTCCAAAAGAAATACTGTGTTACAAAGGAAGTAAGTGCTTTGTGTAGGATAGACTCAACATCAAATCTAGCCAGTTTTCAGAATACATCCTATGGTGAGTTAGACAGCACTATGGCAAATGGACAGAGTTGGTCCCTTCCAAGATGCATTACTGAGCCTGAAAGTGCCCGCCCCGGCTCTCCACCACTGATCACAAACCATGTCTCCTTTCTGGGCATCGTAAGAGAAGGACCCTCCTGAGCCACAGCACAGAACCTCAGCTTCACTGCGGAGATGAACAGAGCAGATGGATTGGCAGATTGACATCAAACATGAGCTCTGGACACTTGCAACCTGAAACGGACTACAAGTCAACTCTGAGGGTGCGCTGGTGGGTTTTATGTCAATTGCACCACAAGATGGACTTGTTAGAGTGGAGGGAACTCCAACTGAGGAAATGCTTTTATAATATTGAGTTGAAGGCAATCCTATATGGCATCAGCTGATTGAATAATTGATGCATAAGGGCCTAGCACATTGTTAGTCAGCCCCACCCCCTCCTGGAATGGTGGTCCTGGTTTCTATAAGGAATCAGACTGAGTTAGCAAAGGGGAGCAAGCAGGTAAACAGCACCCCCTCCTACCTTAGCCTGCTTCAGTTTCCACTTGAAGTCCTGTTCTGATTTCCTGCAGTGCTAGACCATGCTGTGGATGTCAAAGCCAAATAAAACTTTGCCTTCCCAACTTGCTTTGGCCATGGTGTTTCCTCACAGCAATAATGACCTCAACTAGGTAAGTGATTGTGGGGTGTTGCTGCCAAAGATCCGATGATGCATTGTGGACAGGATGGTGGAAGAACTTTGAAAGTTTGAGACAGAAAAATCACTGAATGTTGAGAGCACAGTGAGCTGCTGTGCTGTAACATCTTGGAATAGAAGCCTACTGGGCACAGATCAGATGATGGAGGCCTGGCATGTGAGGGAAGCAAAGACTCTACTAAATCATCTGTACAAACAATCTGTGGTATCTGGCCAGCTGGAGCTGAAGAATCTGTTACCTTTAACAAGAGACCAGAAAAGTATAGCAAACCTTTGCTATGAAGGGACAGTGAGTGCTGTCACCTGGGGCTGAAGCATCAGTTGTGATTAAGAAGGGATCAAGATCATTGAGGGGAAGTTTTCCAGGAAGGGTTTCCTGAGAGTCAGGAAGTCGTGTTCTAGACATGGCCTAGGTGTTACCTTGTGCTGGCACCGGAACCTGGTACTGTGTGAGGGTCTCCAGTGGTGTAGCTGGAGGAATGGAGGGTCACACAGAGCAGCTGAGGCACAGCGCTGTGGAAAGACAGAAGAGGTGCAGTCTGCAGATGCAGCCTGTGGAGCAGTCACAGTCCCTAGGAGTCAAGAAGAGAAGCTGAGGCGCCATGACAGAGCCCAGGAGAGGCTATAGGTGAGAGTGCAGCCCAGTTGCAGCAAGAGACTCCAGCGTTTTGGAGATGCCAGGACGCTGGGATGGCCAGTGAGGACTGCTTCTGCAGTGGAGGGGATCCAGCTGGAGCCCAGATGACAAGCTGTGTGTGCTCTGTAAGGCAGAGCTGGAGAAGTGACCCAAGACATTCGGAGAATCTAGAAGACTGTGAATGAATCCCAGACACTGGATACTGAAGTATCTATGGCTGAGATGGGTTTTGGTATTTATGGCTGAGATGGGTTTTACTTTGTTCGTATCACAATGGTGCACTGGTTCTTCTCTCATGAAATAAAAAGATATTTAACTTAATTTTATTAATTAAAGAATCACACAGTTAGAGACTTTAATTTAGAAAAGAAAATTTTCATTTCAAAAAGACTAGGTTTTTATAGAGACTGAACTTTTAAAGTGTATGAATTGGTAAAGACTATCAAAGTTTTGTTAATATCATTTGTGTTTGGTTTTGTGATATTATATGAATGAGCCATGTTTGGGCTTGATAAAGATCATGATTAAAAAGTGATTTGTCAGCCGGGCATGGTGGCGCACGCCTTTAATCCCAGCACTTGGGAGGCGGAGGCAGGCGGATTTCTGAGTTCGAGGCCAGCCTGGTCTACCGAGTGAGTTCCAGGACAGCCGGAGCTACACAGAGAAACCCTGTCTCGAAAAACCAAAAAAAAAAAAAAAAAAAAAAAAGAAAAAGTGATTTGTCAAAATAAGTAAATAAATGTGGTGTGCTTGTGTGTCAAAGTGACAAGGGTTCAGTTGTGCTGGCAGTTTTTTGTCAAGGTGACAGAGCTAGAGTTTCATCCCTAATTTTTTTGTGTGGGATGGTGTTTCATCATAGCATCAGGAACCCTACCCATGGGAAAAGTGACTCAGTGTAAGGCAGAGAACAAAACCTTTGTAACCCAGAGTCCCTTGCATCAGGGTTTGATCCAGAGATCAAAGTGACAGAGCCAAATGTCAGTCAGGCACTTTTTCCCTACCACGCTGAAGAATAGCTAGAACTGTCAAGTAGGGAGGTGAGAGAGAGGATGAGGAGATTTTCATGGTGTGCTCAGCCTTCTGGGAATGAGATCCTCTCTCCCTTCACCATTAGAGGACACCTATTAAGCAGAAACTACATCATATGCCTTGCACAGAAATCTGAGAGTCAGTCCTTAGCTTATGTCCTGATACACCTCGACTCTTGACAAATTGAGGTGGTCCAGGCTCCATCATGGAGGCCACTGGGTCTCCCTGCATTGTCTCCTGAGACAGAAGTCTTCAGCTGCCAAGGACAGCTCCAGCCACCACCACAGGGAACAGAGGAGAGAGAGGAAGGCAGGAGGAGAGTTTCCCAGCCAGGCCACCAAAGGTTTGTCGCAGGAGGATGAGCCCAAAGCATGGGCGAATGCATTTTCTGGATCAAACATGTATATTGCCCCATCCAAGACGTAGGAAACACACTACATGAAGGGGAAGAAAGGTTGGGAGGCCAAGACGGGTGGAATGTTGGGAAATCCTGTTCTA